>JALPQI010001576.1:0-125508 GCA_025490895.1 Thaumatotibia leucotreta | reverse complement strand
CCGGCATAAATTAACAAGACCGAAAACTAGCTTTTCATAATTCTGTTCTCGGCCGCCAATTACAAAATATTTAGTAGTACGTTATCATCAAGTATTATTTAGAATACATGTGGCCGCCAGTTAACCACATTATTACATACCTGGGATAACTGGGGGCAAGTTATAGGGATTTGATATCGATTAAAAAGATGTCGATATAATTATAATAAAAGATGTGCTTATTGAACATTCTCGATTACAGTACAGAGGTTCGATGTCATATCTGATATCGGACCTCTTCAGATAGTAAAAGTATGCAGATGTCATTTTAATCAAAATGACAATTTAAATATTGATATTTAAATATTAATTGTATATTTTGAAAACTATTTTAAAATAAACGCGTAACTACCCGTTTAAATTTATTTTATATTTTAATTGAAGAGTAAGTACCTTATATTTATTTATGCCGAATAACATTTTGATGTTGTCATTCACAGTAACATCGATATATTTTTAGTCGATAAAATACTTTGCTACATCACTTTCGTATAAATGCCCCGAGTTATCCCAGGTATGCACATTAATTTAAATGTATTTAACTTCACATTAAAACACAACATATCTCACGTATGCTTTTATTTTAGCAGTTTAGTCCTATGAAGTTGAAGGCCGTTCTCGGCCGGGCGGCCAACGAAATATTTCGTGAATTTGCATTTAGCTAACCGGCCATCAAATTTTAATAGTTTCTACTTTATATTCCATGAATTTTGGTCAAAATATCAATACTTTGACTAATATTCTACACATTTAAACATAAGCAATGTTATAAACATCAAAGATACAATATTTTTACTCAGCTCGAAAAACATAGCTCGCGCAATTTTTTACTTGAAATGGCGACACATCTACACAGTCAAATTTTGTCGACGCACTGATCAGCCAATTGGAACATTATTAGGCAGCCAGTTTAAAGAGGTGTAGGTGTAGGTGTCAAGTGAAATTACCCGATTAAAATGTTGTTTGCATACATAGGGTAAAGAGTTCTTGTTATTTTCGTTTTACTACGTAGTGGCCGACAACCAGAGGTGGCCGGCGAACCGGCTAAACTACCCACCAACCACCACTATCACCCGTCACCCGTATCACACTTCACAAACGTATAACTTAGAAATTTCACTAAACCACCACAAATGTTATTCACTTAAAATTACTTTGCAACTTCTTTAAAACTGGCGAACTAAATTATACCACAGTATTTCCTAACTTCCCAAGCCGAGCTAAATGAAAGATCGGCCGATCGCATAACCCCGTTTTGAAGCGATCCACAAAAATCTCATTTCGCCCCGAGGCGATTACTCCCGGGGGGGTGTTTGACTAAATAATGTTTGTGTAAAGTACAGGGTATAAATATATATACAATTTTAGGCCTTATTCTCTAGATATAAGCAACAAAGTTTATTTTTTTTGCCCTTGATCGTTCATGTTGATGGCGATGGCGAGAACGGGCAATCACCCATGTAGGCAGTTTACAAAATCAAGCTTAACATAACGTTTATTCAATTTAGGCACGTCACACATATGGCGCTTATCAATTTCATCATCATCATCATTTATTTAAGAGCTTGGCTCTTGTCGGTGCAGTACTTTCCATTCTATTCTATTCTCTGCCTTTTCCTTCAGCTCTCTATACGTTTCAACTTCTATAGTTTCCTTCGATTGCTCCATGTAGGCTCTCCGTGGTCTTCCTCTTTTTCTTTTTCCTTCTATCATTCCTTCGATTAAAACTTTAATGAAGTCATCGTGACGAAGTAAATGACCTCTCATTTTTCCTCTTCTGTTTTCAATCACTTTTAATAATGTTCTTCTTTCCTGAACTATACCCAGTACCTCTTCATTAGTCTATTTTTCCCTGTCCCGTTGCGTCAAGGTCCATGACGCATGAATGTGAACATTATAAATATTAAAAGCTACCTCCGATTTTAACCCACTGGCCCGAAGATATTTGTCATGGATCCATGTTTCTTCTAATCTTTTTTGCAATAGGTAAATAAATAGCCAGTGTTGGCAAAAAATCAATTCGAATTGACAATTGACGACAGAGCATTGACCGATCAATACGGATTGGGGATTGACGATTGAAGAAACTAATTCAAAATCCACAGATTGAGGATTGACGATTACTAATGATTAATTCGAATTGATCGGTCAATTGTCAATTCGGATGAGTGGATAATTCTTTGTCAGATCGAAACTTCGGAGGGCCACCTGTACTGAAAAACGTCGTATGATCACACGTTGCGAAACGGAAATTCGTAACTGTCCTGTCAATTTAACTCGTTTCGAACTAAATTTTTCGCACCTGTATACTATTTTAGTACAGGTGGTGCCTTTTTTAGGCTCTAGTGCGAGAAGTGTGTCATTTCACGTCAGGTCTAAAACTTTGGAGGGCCATCTGCACTAAAAAATGTCGTACTAGACACGTGCAAAAACGAAATTCGTAACTCGTGTCGATTTAAAACATCGCCACTCGTTTCGAACTTCATTTTTCGCACGTGTATCGTAATGTACTATCACTTCCTCTGTCCACATGAAACGTGATCATATTACGTGGGTTCTACTACAGTATAAATTAGACGACCGCGGTCCCGGCCTGACCCAATTCGCGTTCAGGTAAAACGGGGGGCAATTTCCACAAAAGCCAACTATTATTAAGTTGTTGGAGTTACAGGACATAGGTACAGTCAGTAGCAGCGTATTGCTAAGCGAGCATAAATAAACAATAATAAATAAATATCTCGGGACATCTCACACAAATCGACCTAATCCCACGGTAAGCTCAATTAAGGCTTGTGATGTGGGTACCAGGCGACGATAGATATAATAGATAGATACATATAGATACTTAATTACATAGGCAGCCACGACCACGGAACAAATATTTGTGATAAATAAATACACAAATAATGCCCTCGCCAGGATTCGAACCCGGAACCTCCAGCTTCGCAGGCAGGGTCACTGCCAACTAGGCTACGGAGGCTGACAAAGAGCATGGTGTTTTAGATGAACTTGGCACGACCTTATTGCTAAGACTATAATAGTGTGTATAAGAATTCGAACACCTTCAAGCACTTCAAAATAATAGCCCCTCAAGATATTTAAACAATAATAATAATATATTTGGTTTTGCTAATGGGCAAATACCATTCATGACTTACTCGAATACTTAACCACTATCTATACTCTGTTTGGTTTGGTGTTTAAAAAAAGGTAAACAATCTTGCAGTATCTTTTTATTGAAAAATGCATATAAAAATCCAAACTAGGTATTTAACTGAATCAAAAACAATGTAAATCACTGTATTTCCTTGTTATTTTATGTGTATTTGCTAAAACTTATTTTCTTCTCGTAGTTGTAATAAAAAGATACTGCAAGATTGTTTACCTTTTTTTAAACACCAAAACCAAACAGAGTATAGCTTAATGCCTAACTGACACAGGCAAATTGCAGAACTAGAGGTTGTTAAAAAAAGAATAATAAGAGTGTTCTGCCGTGTGGTGACGGCAGTAAGAATACATTTGTCACCACCCCAACTCCTCCTGCGGGTGTCGTAAGAGTCGACTAAGGGATTGAAGTGTCATTGAACATTTCACAAGATTGATGATGGGCAGCAGCGTCATCATAGTGGACACATTACAGCGATCGCCAATCCGCTTGCCCAGCGTGGCGATTATGGGCATTTACCTCCTAATGCGTCTATGCGCATAGTTAATAGGAGAGGCCTACGTCCAGCAGTGGATTAACATAGGCTGATGACGGTTATGATGATGAAGAGTGTGCTAAGATCATTGTAAACACCCTACCCTACCCACTAAGCGATATCTGCTGCTGACTGTACCTAACTACAGTCTCCATCAGCGGCCCTACCGCAAACTTCGAAATCCGAAAATTCCGAGCATTTGTCTCTCTCACTCTAATGGCGCCTTCGTTGGAGTGACAAAGAAAAATCCTTAACACATTCGCGGACACTACTCCAGACACAATAGAAGAAACAATGAGATTACGCCTAAATATAGGCGTTGAGTGTCCACGAAGGTGTCAAAATGTACGAAGATCGATTTTCGCGGTAGTAATGCAGATATATAAAAGCGGCCGTGGTGCTAAAAATATCTGGACATGCACCCTAACGCCATGACAATAGTCTGCCTGCGACCACTGGTGTAACATCATGCTCGAAACGTCAGGATAATATTAAGCGTGGGTTTACGCGATTAAGACCCTTGTTGTGTTATATTGATTTAAACTTTCACGATTATTACTCATATTTTAAAGACAAACGGGTCTTAATCGCGTAAACTTACGTTTAATTATCCTGACGTTTCGGGCATGACGTTACACCTGTCGCAGGCAGACTGTTGTTTGTTTGTTGTGTTGTTTGTCATTATTTATGAGTAAATTAATAGGTATGTGTCTGCGTTGGCGGGTTTGAAGTTCGAATCCAGTATTTTTTTTTACATTAGATATAGGGTAGTTTAGCCGATTTTCGGCCAGTTTACCAAAATTTTTAATTTAAAACTATTTTATGAATAGTGCGCTTAACAAATCCAAGTAATGACTATATTTTTAGACTAGAAATATGATGAAATTGTAATTTTTTGATTGAACTTTATGCAATATGATGCATAATGATTTTTTAAGATAATAAATATCAAAAAGCGGCGATGTAGCCGGTTTTCGGCCATTTTTTTTAGTTTTCGGCCGCTTAATCATCAGTTCTCGGCCACTATTTATAATTTTAGTAGTGAGTCTTATTCCATAGTCTGTAGGGTTTATTTTTAAATCAAACGAAAACTATATGAATCAATAAATGTATTAGAAATATTAGGAACATTATAAGGAACTTTTATATACTTAACTATTATTTTATTTATTTATTACTTTGTACTACGTCAGTGGTAAACAAAATGACGGCCCATCTGATGGCATGTGTTACCCTAGCTTATTGAATTTCTTCTAAAATTCACTTAAAACTTAGTAAGAACTTCTCTTGAATAACATAACACAAAAACAATATATTAAAATAATGAAAAACCTTCGTCGCTGCTACTCAATCCCGCATCTGCTTTATCATCTGTCTTACGAAAAGACGGCCAACAACACACAATTTGTTTGCCTATTTCCGGCCACTCTGTCAACAGTGGCCGAGAACTCATTATTAAAATTCTGATTTTCGGCCACGTTTTAATCAATGCAATAAATAAACGCGGTATGAAAACTAACATTGTTAAAATTACTTTGGACATGAGATTAAATAAAAACATTACATGAATAAAAAAGTGTGGATTTTGTCTGTTTCTTTTCGCTTTATTTTTAAGGGCCGATAATTAAAGTATGATTTCTGCCGTCTGTTTTCGGCCGGCATAAATGAACAAGGCTGAAAACTAGCTTGTCATAATCCTGTTCTCGGCCGCCAATTACAAAATATTTAATAGTACGTTTTCATTAAGTATTATTTAGAATACATGTGGCCGCCAGTTAACTACATTAATTAAAATGTATTAAACTTCACATTAAAACACAACATAGCTCACGTATGCTTTTATTTTAGCAAATGTATGCAGTCAAAACCTACGAAGTTCAAGGCCGTTCTCGGCCGGGCGGCCGAGAACGAAATATTTCGTGAATTTGCATTTAGCTACCCGGCCATCAAATTTTAATAGTTTCTACTTTATATTCCATGCATTTTGATCAAAATATCAATACTTCGACTAATATTCTACACACTTAAACATAAGCAATGTTATAAACAGCAAAGATACAATATTTTTACTCACCTCGAAAAAAATTACTCGCGCAATTTTTTACTTAAAATGGCGACACATTTACACAGCCTAAATTTTGTCGACGCACTGACCAGCCAATTGAAACATTATTAGGCAGCCAGTTTAAAGAGGTGTAGTTGTCAAGTGAAATTACCCGATTAAAGTGTTGTTTTGCATAGATAGGGTAAAGAGTTCTTGTTATTTTCGTTTTACTACGTAGTGGCCGACAATCAGAAGTGGCCGGCGAACCGGCTAAACTACCCTACTAGATATTCATGTCTAATTCACTATTCGATATTAACCTTCACAATCATAGCTCCCAAAGTGAAACTAAAGATAGAAATCTCGTTCAGCAAATAAAGAAAAAGGGCTCTTTCTCGCAACTTCGCCACACCACGTTTTATTCGCGCGTAAATTCGCCCATAGTACGTGTCTCGCACAACCTGAACACTTCAACAATGATTGACCATTCGTGACCTTTATTACAAGGAACATAAAGTCCAAAATAGTTCAATTATTAACTGTGTTAGACAATGGACTCGCTGATAAGGATGTATACAATCTTCGACCTAATTCCAATGCTGTAAGGTGGATGTGCGTATCTCTTTTATGCCACGTGTTTCATGCAATGTGTCGAACATAGGGCTACCTACCAAATATGCGAAAACTTCAGGTACTCGAATATTCAGTTTTTATTTTGAGTTATGCTATTCATTTGAAGTTTTTATTTTAATGTAAGTATAGTATTTTATGCAACCCTTGTTTAAGAGAGGTAAAAAAAGTTGAGTGGCGTGGGTAACAATTTGAGGCGAAGCCGAAAATTGTTATTAAAGACGCCACGAGCATTATTTGACTTGAAACACAATTTTAATAATCATCAAGGTCGGGCGGGAAACGTCAAAATTAAAAAGTAAGCTCCTCTATGGTTTACTATTCTTCAGAAATAATATTTTAAAATTAGGTGGCAGCCATGTATTTCATTACGTCTTGTTTACACGAAGTGTCTTAAAATCGAAAAACGCACTGCGTGTATGCTCGAATGCGTTTATAGGGAATATACAATATAGACTTATCTTGACATCTGGAAGGTAGGGGCTTAAAGGTGTGTTCACGACCTTCTAAATGACAAACAAAAGTACGGGAGTAGAAAAATTACAGTTTATATTTATTATAATAATCTAAAAATATAACTTGAGATTATTATTATCACAGTACGTAAAGGCTCACCTGGGTAATTTAGGGAATCCTTGTTTTACTAGGGTATACCAGTATTTCGTAAAAACACTTAAAAATATCCCTGTAAAAAACTATTCCAATTAAACATGTTTTCATGCTTGTAGTATTCGATTACAAAATGGACCGAATAAAATATTTAAAGTATTCAAATGTTCGTGTTGCAAGCCCTAAACACACGTTCGACTTCAAAGGTTTCAGCGTTTTGCAAATATATCTTCATGTTCACACGTTGATCGTAAATCCCGCGCTGGGTCAGTTAAGCTAGCTGTGATGCTGTCTTTGTGATAATTCTCTCATTTTACTTTGTGTGACATAAACATAATAGTACCTACCTTACTGTAAACGCCTGGAAGTCAAACTTCGCCTTTAGTACTGTTTGGTAGCCGAAGTTTGGCTTTAACCCTGTATAAGGCACCGGTCTCAAAAACGATCACTCTGTAGCACTATATGGCTACGATATGGGAAAGTTATTTCAATTTGATAGCTGGCTACCAGGTGGGAAATCATATTTCTCGTTTGGCAGCTACCTACCAAACGGCACTAAAGCAAACTTTGTAGACTGCGTAGCCAGACTGCAGAGATATAAAACTATATACACGTGTGACAGGAGCTCCGAGAAATGATACAAACCACTCAAGTTGTATAATATGTTTCTTTATCCATCTAACAATGATTTTAAACGTTACATTCAAATTAGCACAAAAGTACAACCGTACGGTCGAAAGCAACTACCCTGAATGGCGGCGGCCGCCTGCGCGCCCTACCGCCATACCGGATATTATATATTTTTTTGATTAAATATTAACTTTTCATCTATTTTAACAATTTAATTAGATCGATTTATTTAAAATCACGAGGATTTTAATAAACAAATATTCAAATTATTGGAATGAACAAAATACATCTCGATTTAAAGGGAATGCTAACAGTCGGTCATCCTGCAATTGGAATGTCCTCATTCCCTTGATTCGGCCATTCCAGTTGGGGGTGTGACCTCATACCCATAAAAAATATCTATTTAACAATTGTTAACTCATGTTCTTATTACAATAATATACATCGTTCAAAGACGTAATCTACATATTTATATTAAATTCTTAAATTTATTTCAATTGCCAACTTAACCGATTAAGCTGTTCTTCAATTAATGAATTCGGTATTAAATCAATACAATATTAGTCTAAATAATCAAAACACTGAACACACAAAGCGTACTACTGAACTTGTTACACAATTTGATCACTTTTTCACTTCCAAATAGATTTGCTGTAGGCCCACCCGCAGGCCTATGTACCATAATATCTCATAGGCCACCCGCAGGCCAATCTTCACTCTCAGTATCCATTCGGCCATCCGAAAGCCACAGCTTCACAACTTGATCAATATGTGGCCACCCGAAGGCCCAATAATCACCACCGGTACTGTGCAGGTTTGCATACATTTTTAATGCTAGGTTATATCCGATCACCCAGCTGGTATCCATCTGTCTCTATGCTGTAACTGGGAGGACAGGAATGGACACTATTGGATTACATCACTCAATATTATATAGGTATATATCTATGTAGAGTTGATTAATTATACGATAAGATAACAAACACATTCGGTTAAAATATTTTTAATTAAAATATGCATATAATTAGAACACTAAATTATTTAGAAAGAGCGCCACAAGAATCAGTCATCATTAGAGTCAGTATCAGTATTGTCACTAATTTCACTTGCAATTGGTGATACGCATATTGTCACCCACGGTTTCAGTTGATCAGCGCTATAAACATTCTTGTACTTTTTCTGGGAATGTCCTGGAATGTTTGATATTTCATATCTATCGTTTTCTAGGACTGCTGTAACTCGAAAAGGTCCACGAAACCTAGGTGCTAACTTCTTACTTTTACCCTTTTCTGGATTATGATTGGGTATCATTATCAAGTCCCCTTCCTTAAAAGTTTTAGTTAACGCTCTATTTTTATCAAAATTTTCTTTCATTTTTGTCTGATGTTTTTCTATTCTCTCTTGTACAGTCTTTCTTAGTTCTGATCTTTCCATATCCGAGATTTGTCCCTCGGTATCCAAAGCCCCTTTTATAATACCTTCACTTTGACTGATGGTTCTTTGCCCAAACATAATTTCAGCAGGTGTTTTCCCTGTAGTTTTGTTGACCGTATTATTCAAGCTCCACTGTAATTTGTTAACGTGCACATCCCAATCTCTCTCATCAAGGCCGTGATTCATGGCTGACAATGAATTCAATATGGTCCGGTTATACCTTTCGATCTGTCCATTCGCCCGTGGTGTGGCGACTGCATTTAAAACATGCTTCACTCCAATACCAGTAATAAATGCTTTGAACTCCTTTGAGGTAAAACCGGAACCTTGGTCCGAAATTATCACTTTCGGTCTACAAAATGAAGTAAATATATCATCTAGGACCTTAATGGTTGTTTTGGATTTCGTATTTCTTACTGCCTTGACAAAAATATATTTACTGAAGCCATCTATTATACCGAGAATATATGAGTTACCCCTTTTGCTTTTGATAAAAGGGCCTAAATGGTCCATGTGAATTGTATGAAACATGGCGTTCACTTTCGGTATTGGGTGCAAGTAGCCCGTTTTCTTGCCTGCTAATTCTTTATTATATGCGCAGTTAATACAAGCGTTGACATACTTCTTGACAAAGCGGTTCATTTTAGGGAACCAATAATCTGCCTGGATCTTTTCTAGAGTTTTGTCAAATGCGAAATGACCCGCCTCGTCATGATTTAGTTGACATATCTTCCAGCGAGCAGAGCTTGGCACAACCCATTTCAGTTTAGAGCCCACGCGTCTATACACCCTAGTATCACGGAGGACATAATTAGTGGTAATGTCTTTGACATCCTCCTCGCTCGTTTCTAGGACACATTTTATGTGCTTGATGCGTGGATCAGTCATTTGCACAGTGTGAAGCCAATCATTGGTCGTAATGTTGAAAATCTCTATCTGGTCTTGATTTTCTGAATCATTCTCATCTTGACTCTTTGAGGTCGAAGCTGGATTACGGCTTAACGCATCCACGTGTTGCATGTTGTGTCCTGGTCTATATTCGATTGAGAAATTATACTCCTGTAGCATCAGCCACCATCTAGCTATTTTAGGTATTAGATCTCTCTTTGTCAAAGTTGAACGCAAGGCATTACAATCCGTGATGACTTTAAATTGTAAACCAATAAGATAAACTCTGAACTTTTTTAGGGATAGAACTACCGCCATCGTCTCTAATTCATAGGAATGCCAGAAACTTTCCTCGCGAGTTGTTTGTCGACTGAAATATGCCACGGGTTTGAATGGCGAATCCTCATCTTGTTTTTGAAGCAATATTCCGCCTACCCCTAATTTGCTGGCATCACAATGAACCTCTGTGATATAACTTGGATTATATAATGCCAATATAGGCCTTACAATCAACTTGGCTTTGATGTCTTGAAATGCAGTTTCTTGCTCAGCTTCCCATTTCCAAGGCACACCGGCTTTTGTAAGCTTGGTTAAAGGTTGCGCGATTGAAGCAAAATTATAAACAAATCGTCTAAAATAACTAGCCAAGCCGACAAATTGTCGAACCTGGTGTACATTGTTTGGCCTGGGAAACTCTGCAACTGCCTGCGTTTTCTTACTACCTGGTTTGAGCCCTCCTTCGGATATTTCGTATCCGAGATACTCAATCTCCGATTGAAAGAAGTAACACTTCTTCAGGTTGAGTGTCAGCCCGGCATCGCGCAAGAGCTCTAGGATAGATTCCAGTTTGCTGAAGGATTCTTCCAACGAGACGCCTGTCGATAGCAAGTCGTCTAAGTAGGGAATCGCTAGATCAAATCGTTTAGCTCCGAGTGCCTTATTGATCATGCTTTGAAACACCGCCGGGGCATTCACTAGACCAAAAGGCATACGTGTATACTCGTAATGGCCATCGGGCGTCACGAAAGCAGTAATATGGCGCGACTCCTCCGCCACCGGGATCTGGTAATATCCTGATGCCAAGTCCAGACTGGTAAAGAAAGATTTTCCACTAAGGCGGTCCAGTTGATCATCTATGACTGGCATAGGATAGCTGTCCTTTATAGTACGTTTGTTGAGCGCTCTATAGTCGACGCAAAGTCTATAGTCGTTATTCTTTTTGCGTACCAAGACAATAGGACTAGCATATGGTGATTGAGATTCACGTATGATCTCGTTAGCCAATAGGTCCCCAATCATCTCACGAACTTTAGCGCGCTCACTATATGGTAATCTGTAGGGCCGGTACGTAACAGGCGTACTGTCATTTAAACGGAGAGTCATTTCTGTTATATCGGTTAGTCCCAACTCTTGCATGTTGAATGCAAAACAATCTCTAAATTTGTTTAATAATGTCAGTAACCTATTTTTGTCCGTTACTGAAACATTTGGCCCGATATGTAGCATATCAAGTGTAATCGGTTCTTTTCTTTGATCAGAATTTGTGCATGGGGTATGACTAACGGACTTTGTGACGATATTATTAACAACTTGTTGGTCTACCTCAGATGTGTACGGTATTCTACTAGGCAATTTAACAGCTCTTCCCAGCAATTTTAGCTTGGAGAGCACGACCGGTTTAGATGAAAGATTAACAATTATACAACGCCCTATGCCTTTATGGAATTGATAAACACCTTGCAGTAGAATGTACTCATTATTGGGTTTTAAGCATGCATTGCCCGGAATAAATAAAGATCCGGTGTATTCACTGTCCGTGTGTACATTTATATCCATAAGCCCCGCGATGCTGACAACATCGGTGTTTATGACAGCGATACGCTCTACATTCGTGTCGTCGCAGTATAACGCGAGTTGTTCACTGGTTTTGTACGCTACAACGGTCGGTAATTCTGTTAATGTTTGCCCTATAAGAACATCAGTTTTCAGCAAATGATCTGACATAACAAAAACTTCGACATCGGCATCTACGGCGTCGACCTTTATATTAACTGTCGCCCTAGAGTGTGGAACAACGCTCCCCAAAGCAAAACCATTTATAACAGGGAGATGCGCTGTATTGACTATCAGTGCTAGTTTTCTAGCCAATGACTGCTTAATTAGAGTACACTGGCTACCAAAATCGATATAAGCAGAACAGGGCTCATTATTAATAGTGACTGACTTAAAGTACTTACTGTTCGCTTGCTCGGTATTGGTTATCTGCAACACGCTTTGGGCGTTGTTCGGTTTACCATCGCCAGCCTTCTCAATGGATTGTTGGGGTTTAGGAAACGATTGGCCACCATTACAGTTTTGAGTAGTATGACCCAGGCGCGAACATTTATCGCATCGTTTTAAAGGTTTCGTACATTTACGAGCCGTGTGGCCGACTTCATCACAATTAAAACAACGAAGTACATATTTACTCGTTGATTGTTCACGAGCGCGTGGAATAAATCTATTTTTGGTGTTATTATGGCTGGTTACACCACGATCTTGCTGTTCGTTTCTTGTAAATTGGCCTTCCTTCCTAGGAATGGCATTGATTTTTTTGGATATACGACGTAAGTATTTCAGTAGTTGTGACGGCCTACTAAAATTTGAGCCCTGAGCATTGAGCCGTATACCATGATCAAAAATACCACTAATTATGCAGTCTACGGCATTTCGGTTTTTCAAGCCGCACATCTTTACTAGTCTCGCCTTATCATGGAAATACTCCTCCAGGGTCTCCTCACGTTTGCTTCTTCTACTGAGCATTTCACCTAAACGATCCGCATAATTCCTGTCATCAGGAAATGCACGTTTAATCTTCCTTTGCCATTCTCTCCATGTTAAGTCAACTGTACTTCTCCCCTGATACCATTGCTTTGCGTTCCCTGCCAGCTTCGGTATAGCGTAATAAATTATCTGCCTTTCACTCCAACCATATATTCTCGCTGTCTCGTTCACCTTCCGGATCCAACTCGAGGCAGTCTGCGCGTGCGTATCAGGGTCGAAGGGAGGAATGACATTGTGGGCACCTTCAAAATGATTTCCCTTATTTGCTATAATTTTAGCAAACTTCTTGAGAAATCCAGTCTCTCGGCTACCCTCTGATTCGGAACGGTGTCGTCTCCGTTTACCATGGCGAGTAGAGTAACGCCTAGTTTTTGGCAGACTACTCCTAGCTGATGACGATCGCGAACTTAGGGAATCTGAGCTATAAAGCCGTTTTCTGTTGCGCCGTGGAGAGCGGCTAGAACTACTACTGTCAGTATCATCTAGTGTACGGCCACGGTAATGACGCTGACGTCTTCTCAGCGAACGACGGCGACGGTTACGTCGGTGAAATTCCGCATTGATTGTATCATTTGAACTAGCATCGCTCTCGCTAGTATTACTGCGGCTCGATCTCGGCCTATGATGACGGGAGCGACTACGATAGGAAGATCGCGCTCTTTGTCTCTTATTTAGTCTTGTGATCGAACGTCGTCGAGCTTTGGGGCCCTTGTGGCGTTTAGGGCTACGTGACGTTCGTATGGGCATGCTCCTAGGAGGAGGTGTGTATCGCGACTCATCGTCAGACGACATTGAATATGTATTTTGAGTGGAAACTACGCAGCGCATTTACGGAATTCGTTCAATGTATAATGTAAATGTGAATAATAATAACGTTCAAATAATATTATGTATAAATGTGGTGTAATTATCGGTCATCGTTTGATTTGTTAGTTATACAAGTAACACGAGATAGGGTTATTAATAGGAAGAGAAAGAGGGAAAAGAACAAAAGACATATTTAGTAATTTTATTCTTTCTTGCCAGCAAATACACCTATATAAGTCGCAAGATTTTTTTTGTAGGTTCATAAATAAGCAAGAACATACTGTGTTGTGCACCACAAAAAGTGAAATATGGAAATAGCAACTGGAAAAAAAGAACATTACCGGTAATAACACGCAGGCCCATCGCTAAAGAGCGATATATTCCATACAACCCCAGCGCAGCAAATCGGTTACTTAATTATTAATTATAGTTTAGATACTTTATCTTACACCTGGCGCATACAGATAATTAGCAGCAAATACAATCGGCAAAGAAATTCAGCTTACATTGTCTAATAAAAGTTTGTATGCGAATATATAGGAAGTATGACATTAATCATAATCCACTATTATACATGTTGATTAACAACGTGTCAATCATTAAATTTAAACTTTCATGAGACACTAACTATAACTATAAATATAGGTAATTAAAATATTACAAACTGGGACATTCACCTTCTCAAAACATTAACACAAGTAAATTAAACTAGTGAATTGATTAATTTTGTTTCGCCACACTTTAGTAAACTGCCAATTATCAGTGAAATATCAAATAAATACACTAGCATTTCACGACCGATATTTTCTCGTACATTGTTTTGATACAATCTGTGACTTAAGCAGTACGAATTATTCTTTAACTTCACGTAAGTGTATTGCACTTTATTTATTTTAATGCGTTCACGAAAAACTCTGGGTTAAGGCGCCGTTTAGCCGAGAATGACGACATCTATAGATGATGTGCACATTAACGGGTTAAGGGTGCAACGGTTACTAATAACTGTAATCTAAATATCATAAATCGCACTGTAGTAGGTCTGATTCACAAACTAATACTGCCACAGCATATCCAATGCGTGTTTTATATACAAAAATAGTATTAATTACATACCTCTGTGTTTTTTTCCAACGTTCTTACCACTTCTGACTGTGACAGGAGCTCCGAGAAATGATACAAACCACTCAAGTTGTATAATATGTTTCTTTATCCATCTAACAATGATTTTAAACGTTACATTCAAATTAGCACAAAAGTACAACCGTACGGTCGAAAGCAACTACCCTGAATGGCGGCGGCCGCCTGCGCGCCCTACCGCCATACCGGATATTATATATTTTTTTGATTAAATATTAACTTTTCATCTATTTTAACAATTTAATTAGATCGATTTATTTAAAAACACGAGGATTTTAATAAACAAATATTCAAATTATTGGAATGAACAAAATACATCTCGATTTAAAGGGAATGCTAACACACGGTGCTCGCGAGCATTCCGAAAGATTTTAATGCTGAATTCCTGACCATATTTAGTCTTTAATGTTATATAAAATTTCTTGGATTCGGCTTGGTTTCAGAGATAATTAACCTTTTTTCGACATAAGTTTTCAAATTCAAATTCAAATGTTTTATTGCGATTTTTCGACGTAACTCGTCATAAAACTTATTTTTGATTACAATGCTACCACAATGTGTTCTAATTTATTACCACACCTTTTGCCTGACAATCGAACAGTAAGAATAGACTTGACGAAATAACATGTCCATAAAAAATAATTCAAATAAATCATTTTAACAAATTGTTGTTCTGATAAAAAGTACTGGAAATGTTGAAAAGTATTCAAAAAGTCTAAAAAAAAAAACAAAAAATATATTGTTTTCGGCGGTTATTGACATTAGGTCTCATAATATTTTTTGTTTATTTTGATGTCTAGAATGCATAGTTAAAATCTCTCGCAATGCTCGTGAGCACCGTGTATACTCACGATTTTAATCCTTGTAGTGCACAAGGATCAAAATCGTGATTATATATAGTTTTATATTTCTATGGAGTCTGGCTACGCACGTACTACAAAGTTTCTTTTAGCTCGTACGTCCAGAAAAATATACACATATAATATCTGGGGGCACGGCAGTGCCCCCGCCAAGTCGAGCAAAAAAAAAGGCACGGCCGTACCATCCTTTTCTCGAAGCCGTTCAGGCCATTTTCAACCGTCTGTAATTTCGCGCTGGTTACAGCTAGAAGTCTGAATTTTCTGCGACGTGTAGGCCATAACATAAGTTACATAATAATCTTGTTTGATTTTAATTATAACTTGTAGTTTAAAAATTACCGCATGTCAAAGTTCCTTAGTTTTGTCACTCACTGACTCACCGATCATCAATAATCTAAGTTATTTCTAGATGGCCTAGGAGCTCAAAATTTGAAACATAAGTAGTTTATAGCTTACCTATTACACAAAAAATCTGAAAATTGGAAATTTCTGCCAGATATTAAAGTTATGCAAACTACTCAAATAACTTTGTAATCCCATACAAATACATGCTAATACAAAATTAATTATGCGGTTGTTGCAAATAAGTTTATATGGCGGAATGAAGCGGGTTGGAACAAAGAGTTCTTTGGATTGTGGGTTTTCTAGCCAAATATTTTTATTGGTCCCATACCTACAAGTTTTAAATTCTGTTATTTTTTTAGTTTGCATGCTAATCCCAATTTTCATAAATCCCAAATTGAGGGATAATCCCTGAAGGCCCTCCAGCAGCACGGAATCTGGTAGCGGCCCTCCTGACCCAAAATCTATTTCCATTCCACCCTGTCATCATCATCATCATAATATATCAGCTATAAGACGTCCACGTCGTATTTTAAAATGGCGCGGGTGAGACGCGGGTAGTGCCGCGCAGACGCGCACCGCCAACGCCACCGTGACAGTCACAGTCAGTTGCCCGTGCGCCGTAGGTAATGGATGGCTATTTGGGTGTTTCAGAATTAATTTGCGATTCTCGTGTGCGTACTGAAGCGATTATTTGTCTTTTTCAACGTCTGTAGGGATTACGAATTTGTTTAGGGATTTGATTTGCTAGAGATTTGGATATTGTTGCGTAGGTAATTTCAACGTAGGTCCACCACCACTGCGAAATGCTGACGGTAATCTGGTCCATAGTGCAAAAGAGAAAGCCGATCTTCTAGGTGCTCTTTTTGCCTCGAACTAGAAATTCGCATCTCACAGAAAGATGTTCGGCGGGCGGGAGTTGCTGTCGTTAAACGTTCACAAGTCGAGCGGGCCAGATGGCATACCTACCTGCAGTGGTGCTTAAACGTTGTGCTCCTGAGTTGTGCCCTGTGTAAACGCGTCTCTTCGCTCTTTCCAGTATCAAACGGGAAGTTCCATCTTCGTGGAAGACGGCCCTTGTGCACCCTGTTCCAAAAAAGGGTGACAGATCGGATTCATCGAATTATAGGCCTATCGCTATCACCTCCCTTCTCTCTAAGGTCATGGAGCGTATAGTTAACGCTAAGCTCCTTGGTTACCTAGAAGAACACGATCTTATAAGCGACCGCCAGTATGGCTTTCGCCACGGTCGCTCTACCGGTGATCTTCTAGTGTACCTCACTCACCGCTTGGCGTCAGCCATGGAGAGTCAAGGCGAGGCTTTGACAGTCAGCCTAGATATAGCGAAGGCGTTCGATCGGGTCTGGCATAGGGGCCTTTTGTCGAAGTTGCCATCTTATGGACTGCCCGAGGGATTATGCAAATGGATAGCTAGCTTTTTGTCCGGCAGACGCATTCGTGCCGTAGTAGATGGTAGCTGCTCTGATAGCATGGACATAAACGCTGGCGTCCCGCAAGGCTCTGTGCTATCCCCAACGTTGTTCCTTCTGCATATCAATGACATGTTGTCTATCGGCGACCTCCATTGCTATGCAGATGACAGTACTGGGGATACTTTTTACACAGGCCATGCTAATATCCCTCGCTCTGTGGTACTGGAAAGTCGCGGAAAACTTGTGTCTGACATCGAGAACACTTTATCTAGAGTCTCGTTATGGGGTCGGGATAACCTAGTCAGGTTCAACCCCACAAAGACACAAGTTTGCGCGTTTACCGCTAAAAAAACCCCATTTACTGTGGCTCCAAAGTTCCAAGACACAGCTCTTACCATGTCAGGGAGTATTGGGATCCTCGGAGTCGACATTTCCAACGACGTCCAATTCCGATGTCATCTAGAGGGAAAAGCTACGCTGGCATCCAAAAAGCTCGGTGTGCTCAATAAAGCGAGGGGATACTTTACTCCGGGGCAAAGACTTCTGTTATATAAGTCGCAAGTCAGACCCCATATGGAGTATTGCTGTCACCTCTGGGCAGGAGCACCTGTATACCAGCTTGCACCCTTTGACTCGGTTCAGAGACGAGCTGTCCGAATAGTCGACGATCCCAGACTCACAGGCGGTATTGAACCCTTAAGTCTAAGGAGAGACTTCGCCTCCTTATGTGTGTTCTATCGTCTGTACAATGGGCTGTGCTCTGAAGAACTGTTCGACATGATGCCAACGTCCACTTTTCATCATCGCACCGCTCGCCACCGACTGGGCGCTCATCCTCACACCTTGCAACCTAAATGGTCGCGCACCGTGCGGTTTCAAAGGAACTTCCCCCAGCGGATGGCCCGTCTGTGGAATGAGCTTCCTGCCGAGGTTTTCCCGTTGGACTACAGTATGGGGTTCTTCAAAAGAGGAGTGTACAAGTTTTTATTGGGTCGGCAACGCGCATGTGACACCCCTGGGGTTGCAAGCGCCCATAGGCTACGGTGACTGCTTTCCATCAGGCGGGCCGTATGCGTGTTTGCCACCGACATGGTATAAAAAAAAAAGGTCTTTCGTATGAACGAAATAATACGTTGGGGTAAAAGTAATAAAAAAATCTTTACTTCTTTGTCGTGTTAGCGACTGTTAATTGTGTTCATATACTAATTTAGAAATTGTTTGAGTAGGTAATTTTAGGATTACGAACTTGTTTAGGGATTTGATTTGCTAGAGATTTGGACATTGTTGTGTAGGTAATTTCAACGAAGTAATGCGTTGAAGTTAAAATAAAGCTACTGTTAATTGTGTTCAATGCTCTAATGGATATCGGTTCTGGAGTGTTTACATGTGGGCAAGCGAATGTAGCACTTTCCAGGGTCACAAGTTTTAACGGTATACATCTAGTAAATATCGATTTCGGTAGCATTAAAGCGCAGTAATCTGCAATATTAGAATATAATAGACTAAGACGCAAATACCGTCCAGACTTGTCAGAAATTGTTCCATCAAAGCCCCGAAAAAAAGCCCATAAAGACAGGGAGTGGGCTATGAGAAAAATGGTAGCTGACGTACAAGAAGTAGTACCCGAAAAGAAAAAAAGAAGAATACCTACAAAAAGAGATGAGATCCCATCAAAAACATTACATGTAAAAAGGTGCAAGTCTCGCAGCATAGCAGTTGTTACACCACAAAAAAGTCATGAGATCAATTGTTTATCCAAGTCAATAATTCTGTAGTTACTACAAGGGGGTATCCATAAAACTCGATTTCTACTAACTTGCCTAACTTGAAACTGCATGTAGAAATACTCATTTTATTATAGGTATCAATAAAGAGTAAGCCAAATTAGCTTGAGATTACCAAGCGAATTAAGTTTGATGATCCACCACTACCTATCCATGGGAACATTTGTCTAGCAGCTTTGTCATAAATTGTTACCTTATAACAATTACTTAATTAACAACATCTTATAGTAACTGTATTAATATAAGATATCTGTATTTTTTTAATATAAAGAATGACTTGGCCTTGGGTGTATCTATAAGAGTGGCGCTTGCGACGTTTTTGAATGCTTGAGTAAGTTTGCTTTGATTTACGGAAGTGCCTTTATGGGTGGTCGGGCCTACTAAGGCGGAATGCGAAAATTGTAAATTTCAAGCATCTGTCCCTTTCATTCCAACGCAGGAGCCATTTGAGTGACAGAGAGACGGAATCTTCGAAATTTACGTATTTCGAAGTTTGCGGTAGACCCGCTAGTCGGGTTAGTCAAGGCTTTTGTCCACTAGTTGGGAAACAAAATGGTTTCCAAGTTGTAAACTGAATCTGTGTGAGGTTAATTATTAAGTCAGACATGTGTCTAAAAACGAAACATAAATGTTTAATCCAAGGGACAAACAATACTTAGCGGTTTGTTAAGAAACGTTTATGAATCCATATTCACGGGCGTGTTTCATCATCATCATCATCTCAGCCATAAAACATCCACTGCTGAACATAAGCCTCCCCTCTGAACCTCCACATGTACCGGTTAGATGCAACCTGCATCCAGCGTGTCCCGTCTGTCCATCTTGTGGGTGTCTCGTGGGTGTCCTACGCTGCGTTTGCCTAGCCGTGGTCTCCACTCGAGCACTTTTCGACCCCATCGACCATCTGCTCTGCGTGCAATGTGGCCTGCCCATTGCCACTACAGCTTGCTAATCCGCGTGTGTTCATTTGCCATCAATATAAAATAATTTTTTTTTCTCGATCAAGTCAACACTTCCGCCTTTATGTTCCAAAGAAACAATATACTCTAATAACCTATCTAGAGCCACTTCACCTTTCGAAGAGCACAGTAAAAGCCGCCATCTTGACCTTTTACCTGTTCACTTCAGCCCCACAAGGTCTTACGTTACGGCTTTATACGACTTACATATGTATACAAAATTTTAACTCAATCGGTGAACGTTAGTGATTATAATAACCAGAGTTCGGATAACTGGGCGTCATTGTTCGCAATAATTATGGACACGACTGTAAATACGATTTAATGAATAATCTAAATAATAGGTAAATATGAAAACCCGTGTAAATAGTCACCCTAAGGCTTCCAAATAAACCGTCAAATAATTATTCGATTGATTAATCATTTAATCAACTTTGGAGTCGAGCCCACATTATTGATACCACATTATTAACAATGACGCAAATCTGTCAAATTTCAGATAACACTCTCTTTGGTAATCGGGAAGGGGATCAAAAACAGGTACTAGGTTTTGATGAACGTCAAATTTCGGGACAGCAAAGTAGAGTAAGGTAAAACTTGC
The DNA here is from genome assembly GCA_025490895.1 of Thaumatotibia leucotreta. Lineage (NCBI taxonomy): Eukaryota > Metazoa > Arthropoda > Insecta > Lepidoptera > Tortricidae > Thaumatotibia > Thaumatotibia leucotreta. The sequence continues at coordinate 104,787 of JALPQI010001576.1, read as the reverse complement.
GTTTTCATTTACTTGATACGTTAAGCCGTCTCATCATCGTGACTCACTTTTATGGATAGGAGCGAACGTGATGGACTACTTAGGGTATCGCGTCACTGGTGAAACTAAATAAAAGCTTTTAATGATTTAATTCGTTTGAACTAGATTTTCTCTTAGTACAAGTTATTACGACACGAACTTTACCAACCATTTCGATATGAATAAAACGATTACGTATTGCAATGCCTAAAATTAAAAACCCTACCTACGTTTAAAATATCTAAAACGGTATTACCTAATGTTTTTAAATATTATTTGACTAAACATCTAAAGCTTATAATACTAAAAGCCTTATCACCAAAATTTGATATACCAACATTTAGAATACCCAATGGTCAAAATACTTCAAATTATTAATTTGCGTACCTACTATTTTCTTAAGTAATAGGTCAGGTTTCGCGAGCGTAAAAGATGGTAGGTTTTCCCTACTACTCCAACAGTAAATTTTCACTGTGTTTCCGTTTGTCATATACAAATTACTCTAACCTGGATTGGTTCGTTAGGTACCTTTTATCCCAGAAGCAGAAATAGAAGCCCCGCGCAACGGGGCTTCGTCGACCGGTTTCTAGGTCCAAAACGCTTACTGATAATGGGGCCTCTATTTCTTTTGTAAGGGATAAAAGGTACCTAACGAACCTATCCAGGTCAGAGTAGAGGAGGTACAAATTTGTTATTTTTTAATGCGGGTCGCCCCCGTTCTCCCTTTTTTGGTTTCGCAAGGATGAGGATTCTACATTTTGAATTTAAGTCAAAACACCATTAGGCATTTAAATTTGAGGTATTTTGAACGTAGGTTATATTTAACGTTAGGTTTTTTGATTTTAGGTATTGAAATACGTACCCGAATCCCGAATACAACGAGTAAACCATAAAAATACATATAGTGGGCGAGAAGATTAAAACAACGTATCTCTCGTACTCATTTAAAGTTTCGAACATTATTATTTTTTGACCTTGGACGATAAGCGAGTCCATTAAGTCCTAGTCTAAGGATGCCTTTCCATCAGAAGTGTCAGAATTGTGCTATGTGGGTACGTACGTATACATATTGATATCCAGAAATCCCAACTAGAAAGCATAGCCAAAATGCAGATAATTATGTGCGTCGCTACGATAAGTGGTGAGTATACATTCATATTAGGGTGAATATCTGAGCGTTTCAACCGCCTAATTTTGGTGGCATCATTTTTGCCGAAGTTTCTTAACGTCTCAATGTTAAACTTCGTCATTAGTATAAGGTACGTGCCTCCTTCAAATGAATTTGAATGAATGAATGGGCGGTTGAAACGCTTAGATATTCACCCATTATCATATCTTTGATGCAACTGTTCTCGGTTAGACTCAAAGCACTCAAACTTGAAACGAAAATCGACTTATAAAATGGTACATAGGTACTTGTATCGCCTCTTTAGTCTTAATAGCTAATACTAAAGATTCCTTACACAATAGACAACGAAAACAATAAAGAACCCAAAAGCCGAAAGCTCCAGAACATTCTCTTTCAGAATTTTCCAGCAAAAGGGCGTATCTGCTTTTATTGCCCACGGCAAGAAAACCTTTTGGCATCGGCACGAAATCCTAAGCTGATTAAAAAACGACTTACATACCAGCGAATATACATTTAAAGTTCCATTTATAAGCTTTATGTCAAAGCCATAAGGTTGATTATCTTTAATTGTAACTAAGCTCTTTCGTACATACGACCTTTTGCGTGGTTAGGAAATATGCGCCATCTTAACTTTAGTCAATAAAGTTTTGGGATCATATTTGCGAAACGGGCTTCCAGATGCCAACTGTACAGCCGGTTAGAAAATATTCGAGGATTGTGATTGTAGCTGACATTACAAGAATTCCGGTTAATATTTGTTCATAACATCTGACATACGAGTTTCCCTATCCAGGTCCACTCAGACCGGAGGCCTATTTCTCAAAAGATTGTAACTTGTAATACAAGCGGTAGTCCTTATCTTATTAATTAAGTTAAAAAGAGACCTCCACTTGTATTACAAGTTACAAGCTTTTGAGAAATGGGCCTCTGGTGACTGAGTTGTATAGCCATAAGCCCCGAAGCTAACTTAAAATACATAATTTAGGTGAATCAGATTTTTTAATATAGAATGTGTTCAATCTTTTGCCAAATTAAGATGGCGGATGGGTCAGGTCGTTTCCTTTCTCAAAACGCCCTCAATTTTTTTTTGTGCATGGTTCGAGCAAGGCCTGGATGCTTAGCCAAGTTGCCAATCGCTAACGCTTAGTAGCGTATCGTAGTTTTCCCTCTCTATCACTCTTGCACATTAGTGCGACAAAGACAGTTAGCTGCCTTTCGCTTACGATTGAAGATTAAGCGTTAGCGATTGGCAACTTGTCTAAGCACCCTGGCGAACACCGACGTTGGTAAATTTCAGGGATTTGTCTCTGTCACTTCACGAAGGCGTCATAAGAGAGAAAGGAAAATCCCCGCAATTTGCAGATTTCGTAGTTTCGGTAGGGCCGCCGAAGAAGTACAGATGCTATTGCCTATTACAAAGGCTTTTAAGGATGAAGATAAAACTTCAGGGTGCCTAGCTAACATACCAATGTTCAGTATCGTATCGTAATTTTCTCTCTCTATCACTTCTTGTTAGTGCGTCAAAGACAGTTGTGTTTCTTTTCCGACTAAGCATCAGCGTTTGACATCTTGGCTACGCCCCACTAAAACAAAGCTGGGGTCGTTGCCCCCAAGGAGACGTGAACAAAGCGATGGTAGCATTTATAAGACATCTTTACTCTTAAGGTACATTCAGACCAAACGAGCATTCGCTAATCTATCCCCCACTCTCCGAAATCAACGAATCACGTTTTGTGTAACGATCGAATTTCGTAGAGTAGGGGGTTAGAATAACGAATGCTCGTTTGGTCTGAATGCACCTTTAAATAGTGCAAAGAGTACCCCAGTTACCCTTTCACGAGTGTCTACAAATATGTCGTTACCTTTAGATTGGCTATATGATCTGCAGGCTTAAACAAGATGCCATTCTGCAATCGTATACGATAAGCGATAAGTATGTAATAAATGTATGAGAAAGGCAGATTTGTGCGATAAATCACGTGACCATTTCCAAAAATTTAGGCATTCTATCGCGCTCGCTTATTTATTGGAGCGAGCGCGATGGCCTGCTTTAAGGCCCGGCCACAACATTGGTCTAAGGCGACCGGCGGCGAGTGAATCCATGAGTTGGAGCGGGATGCCGATGGGTATTCCCTCTCGCACGTATGGTTTTTCGCTAAGCCGGTCGCTTAGCAAAAGTTAGACTAATGTCGTGGCCGGGCCATTACGTACACTCTACGAACAAATAAAACATGGAGGCCGGACGCCATACCTACTAAATTGCCTTTCTAAAACGGTCCTGAATTTTTGTTGACAAGTGTCAACCCCTCTTCAATGCATCACGGTAATGAATTTCAATATCAACCTATAAAAACATAAGCCGCCATTTAAAATAGTTGTGATTGGTCCATCAAAGTTTCGATTGGCTATATTCTATAAACGTTTGTCAAAGATGTTGCGCCGAAATATGCGCGGTGTTAAGAAAAGCGTATGACCTGCCCATCTTGGCACAATTGAACAATTGGTTTTGGGGGCATTTTTAAGCTAGCGTTAGACGTCCATGTTATATACCGTCGCAGCGTACACTGAAAAAAATATTTACCAAAGTAAAACTTAGGTTGGCCATATTACAAGGAAACTTTGATATATGTAACAAATCCTTGCTATCAAATTTACAAAACTAAAAAGGTTGAAGTCGATACCAGAGTTCTGGTTAAATCAACAAAGAACATTGTACATTATACCAAACAACTGGTGAAATCACCAAAAAACTGGTGTAATCAACCAAATTAATTTAGTAGATTGGCAACATAAAAAGTTTGGTAACGAGCGCGATAGAATGCATTACGTATCGAGTAGAACCTAACGAATCCTTTACTTTCCAACTCATGGTTTAAAAAGGTTTGTTTAAAATAAACAGTAAACAAAACACCAAGAAATACCCGCATTTCGACATATTTTGTATCGTCGCAATCTTGGTCCATCGCAGATCCTAAATTACGCCATTTGAAGGATCCCGTGATAGAGGGTAGGTTCGCGCGATTTGGTTTTATTGTGTTTTGCCACGACCCCTTGTGAAATGTGACTGAAAAGGTCTACATTTCTGAAGAAATACCTATCAAGTTTTCTTTAAATAATTAAATAAACCCTTTGGTGACACAAGAATTGAAATTATAAAGGTTTCTTGTTTAATACGGAACCCTAAAAAGCCGAATGGGCTATTATAATTTGAATTAAGCCCTTGAAATGTATAGTTTGTGATTTCAGTGTAACACTGTAAGGAGTGCGAAACGTCTGGATACAATTAACTATGTTATGATTATAATTTAGGTATATTAATTACAATAATTACATCCCGTTTGATATTTGGCCTTGGCCGCTCCGATATATCGATGGTTGTGTGACTCAGCCTCGTATGTCCAGGGTGTATGACTCAACGTATATGAAATGTAAGTATGTTCAACTTTCGTATCAGTGTCGGTTTTGGTTACAACACTATCAGCATCCGGTAGGATTAGTAGCTGCACTAGCCATTTCCGGCAGCCATTGCCTTTTTAGTCGAACTTGATTGAACACACGCTGCGGTGTTTAAATTAATTAAAACTAATATAAAGCCACATTTCAGCCTAATTCCATTGTAAAACTAGAGTTAATAGTGCCAACTACATTGTGCGTTGTGGATTTGTGAATGCGGTGAGGTTTCCCGAGTCCAAGGTGAACGGTAAGACGAGCTCGCACGTTTTCTGCTGACACGGACGCCCAGGATCACTGGCCATCCACACGGACCTCATCTTCATCAATTAAGGTATGTAGTTGTGCACTATCGTTTCGGGAGTAATTTTTTTTATAAGTTTACAGTTCGGTAAAATAGAATTTCTCGTATCGAATTTTATAAAGATATTTTAAAGTTTCATACAGTCCATTTATTAATTAATACAATCCAAATCAAAGTATATTGTATAGAAATTAGAAGTATATTTTTATGACACAACCTCGTAAGCCATTATACGAGGTTGTGTCACACAGCCAGCGATATCTAATGGCGACTGTACAAAAATGAGTTATTGTACATTCAACCAATTTGAACCCTAAGTAGGCCACTCTAGAACCTTGTCAAAATAACAAGTAGTAAGGAATTTCTAACAATTTTACTTACAGCGTCACTTTGACATGGTTCCCAAGTCGCCTAGGGTTCGCATTGGTTGACTGTACATTGTTTTGTACCGGTCATCCACGAATTGTTTATTTTCCGGCATCCGTAATAATGAAGAATAATAACAATTAACCTTTTCTCGTTTTCCTTATTACTACGGGTCGTGACCTCCCGTTCCCTCGGAATCATTTCTGAAACAATATCTCTCTGCTTCTTTTACGAGTCTTATATAAATAATCTTACATGGCATTTTGGACGCCTCCGTAGCTTAATCGGTAGCTATCCTGTAAAGGAGGTTCCGGGTTCGAATTTCGGTGAGATCTCTTTAGATAACTATTGCAAAAATACTGGCAAAAATTGGCCGTGTGGTGATGGCAGTAAGAAAACATTTGTCACCACCCCAACTCCTGCTGGTCTCGCTAAGGGATTGAAGTGTCACTTATTTTTACAAAAGATTGATGATGGGCAGCAGCGTCATCATAGTGGACACATTACTGCGATCGCCAATCCGCTTGCCCAGCGTGGCGATAAATGGGCATTTAGCTCCTAATGCGTCTATACGCATAGTTAAAAGTCCTACGTCCAGCAGTGGACTATCATAGGCTGATGATGATGATGCACAAATAATTGGCCTAGCCGTGCTTTGAACCCGCAACTTCCACCTTCGCAGGTAGGGTTGCTACCTTGGTTAGTTTGTAATGTTGAGCATTGCTACGGCCTATGTATACATCAGGGGCTTATTTCTCAAAAGCTTGTAACTTGTAATACAAGCGGAAGTCCTTACCTAACTTAAGGTGTCAAAAAGAGACTTCCACTTGTATTACAAGTTACAAGCTTTCGAGAAACGGGCCCCAGTTCCCAGGTCACATTTCAAAAACGAATTTTATAGAAGATGCTTTGCAGGAAAATATGGTCACTTTTACCACACAATAACATTTTGATCTGTAGCCGTATAGCACACGACGAGTTGGTGTCTATACACTCTATACAGGGTGGAAAGATAAGTCGGGCCCTGGAGGGAAACTACCTTTAATCCTTAAGTTGGCTCATTTTACTCAAAGGAAACATTCTATTATTTTTAAAAAGGAAGATTACTGCATTCAAAGACATTATAATTTTTTCGACAGAAATGTATGGAAAAAAATATTTGTGTTCTAAATGTTCAATTTTAGGGAAAATTGTTCCACAGACGAGCGTAAAACATAATATTTGTCGGCAGAATTTAAACATTATCGTTAGATCAATCGAAAAGTGTAAAAGAATCACGAAAAAAATGTTTTTTCATATTTAGCAGATTCGATTCCCGGGCGAGACAAGTGAAATTAATAAAAACTTTGAGTACAATTCGGTTTCGTATTTAAAATAAAAGAATGTTTCCTTCCAGTGAAACGAGATAACATAACGTTTTAAGGTAGTTTCCATTCAGAGCCCGACTTATCTTTCCACTCTGTATATTTCTATGAATGTCACCATTTATAGCATTGCAGCTGACGAGGTAATAAAGTAACTATCGTATTACACTATATCATACAATTCCCATCAAATATAACAAAGCGTCCAGGGTTCTCAAAAACATCTGATCACGCCTCTATTATCAAAGCGTTAGAGTGAATTCAGATATATTTATCGCCGTGGTCGATCCGATGGTACCAAACTTTCCCTTTCGTTACCGAAAATACCGTGAACACGAATCGTTACCATTCGTGTCATCACGCAATCCACGACACGACCATAACTTTCAGCTATTAATCTTTATCATGCGACGAAGAAAGACCCACTTAAATTAGTATTCCTATAGTTAAAGTGGCGTTTTAATTACCATAATGCTTGTGTGAACTTCTTTGAGCCTAAATTTCAAGATTCATCGATTTTGTTTGAAAACTTCTCATATGTGCGGGGTGATCACAAATATCTGAGGTCTAATTTATCATGAGGTAAAGGTGGATTTAGACCAAACGAGCGAATTCATTCTATCCCCCACTCTACGAAATTCGTTCGTTACACAAAACGTCATTCGTCGAAATTCGTTGATTTCGTAGAGTGGGGGATAGAACTCGTTTGGTTTGGTCTAAGTCCACCTTAAGGTGAAAATAAGATACATCACTTTGAAGTCTATTGTACACCACTATATTCATCATCATAAACTTAAGAGCTAGGCTCTTGTCGGTGGAGCAATTTCCACGCTTCTCTTTCCTGGGCTTTCTTCTTGACTGCTTGATACGACACCACGTGCACCTTTTCTTTTATTTGGTCCATATAGGCCCTCCTTGGTCTTCCTCTCCGTCTCCTTCCCTCAACTTCAACCACTATATTATTACAAATGCAATTTGTAATGTAGTGGTGTACAATAGACTTCGAAGTGAATTTCGTGCTCTCATTAATAATTAACCTACACCGCATAGCGTTTATTATTTCCTCTAATTACACAGGCAAAGGGTTCAGATAAATTATCCATAATTGACTATAATATTCAGTTACTTGTATTAGCATGATACCGTAAGAGGCGAATCTACCGTTCGTAATCTCTGTTCGATTTGTTATGGTTTTTTATTGGAACCCGACTTCCCTTGGGCAATCCCACACAAGTGTTATGTAAGTAACCAATATCTCGCGTGTTTATTAATTGTGCAAATTTTACCGTCATTATACCTAGATATCGAAACGATACTTAGATATGTGACACTAATACTTGGATCATAAGTAGATAAAGTAAATAGGTAATCAGCCAATGAAATAGATAATAATGTCAAGTCAACTAAGGGATTGAAGTGTCAGTGACTAATTTATTGAAGATTGATGACACATCCGCTTGTCCAGCGAGACGATTATGGGCATTTACCTCCTAACGCATCCATACGCGTAGATAACAGGAGGGGCCTATGTCCAGCAGTGGACTGAGATAGGCTAATGACTATGAAATCTCCAATATCGGCTCAAATTAACATTTTCTTGGACAAAGTGTTCCATAAAGCATCAGATAAGTGGTAAAGTCATGAGAAAACTAGTCAGCTGTGTGTGAATAAAAACTTGGCAACGAGCATGTGAAGCCCCTGAAGTCACAGGCGTCCATAGGCTGCAATAGCTGTCTTCCAACACACGGGCTATTGTTTGCCACCGCTGGTACAAAAATGTTACATTTGTGACCATAATAAAGGTGCGCTCAAACCAAAAGAGCATGCGCTGTTCTATCCCCCATTCTACGAAATCAACCAATCACGTTTTGTGTAACGATCGAATTTCGTAGAAGGGGTTAGAATAGCGAATGCTCTTTTGGTTTGAACGCACCTTAATATAATAACAAATCTAATACCTTACACGAAGTTCGAATCTGTGTCCGTATAGTTGGTATCGGATACATTAGAGCAACCACGGTGCTAAAAAATATCTAAACATGCACTATAATGCCATGAAAATTGCCTTAGACAAGTTGCCAATCGCTAACGCTTAATCGTCAATCGTAAACGAAAGGCTAACTGTCTTTGTCGCACTAATATGAAAGAGCGACAGAGAGGGAAAACTACGACACGCTACTGTGTGAATATCTGAGCGTTTCAACCGCCTTATTTTGGTGTCATCATTTTTGCTGAAGTTTCTATTCGTTACAATGTATTACTTTTTCACTTGAAAGAGTACCTTACCTCCTTATACAAATGACAAAATATAACATTGGGACGTTTAGAAACTTCGGCAAAAAATATTCCACCAAAATTAGGCGATTGAAACGCTCAGACACCCTACTAAGGGCGATTGTGCACCACAATGAATTTTACTGTCCGGCAGACCGAGTTTTCATGGTCCGATATGGCATGAAAAAAACGCATGATTGACTTGTGCACTTGTCCGTCTTTTTACTCGGAGGTGCGGCATAGTAGCATGAAAAAAACGGATGATTGGCTTGTGCACTTGTCCGTCTTTTTACTTGGAGGTGCGGTATAGTAGCATGAAAAAGTCAGTCGACAGTCATAAAAGTCAGTGCAATTCCGGACGCAGTGCACAAGCATTAACACGTTTTTCATAGCTGTCATCTCGGATCGGAAAAATACTGTCCGGAATGGGGAAAAGTAAAATGTCGGACGGTAAAATTACGTATAGTGCACAAGCTACTATATGTATACATTTAATGGCGTGGCATATCGGACCGTAAAAAACCAGGCTACCGGACGGTAAAAGTCAGTGTAGTGCACAAACGCCGTAAGCGTTAGCGATTGGCAACTTGGCTAAGCATCCTGCACAGATATTTGTGAGCAATCTGGCCGTTCCGATATGTTGGATGGTTGAACGATCGACATCAAGTTACGGTCGTAGGGGCTTACTTTGCTATTCTATTGTTTTCAATATTAGACCTTTTGTTAGGCCTTTGTATTATCCATTAATTTAACAGAATGGGTACTTTGTTTAGGGTTTCGTGTTCAGAAAGTGGAGGCACGTGGCATGTATAGTTGCCAGACGCCGTCAGTATTCTGTACAGACAAAGGCATATACGTAATAAGGTATACAGTGTGTTATCATGACCCGGGCTTTAACGAAAATGGGTAATAATACGCATTACTAGCAATCGTTTTCAATTATTAACATTTGAGAAATAATTAAATTGAGCGTACAGTTAATTTTATTTCCTCCGAACGATCAATGTAACGCGTGTACTGCTAAGTTGTCAAACGTTATGAGTGGCTGTGATCTGTCATCGTCAAGTGCAAATTAACGAATAATTTTATAGTACATTGCTTCTCAACTAACTGTTCTTAGTTTAATTACTTTTAAAATGAGCATTTTGAATCGAATAATACTCACGGTTTAGCTAAAAATATGCATCGCATTCCTTGGTTTAAATAAAAGCCAGTAAGTATCATGTTAACACAGTATATAAAAATGCTCAAAAATATGTCTCAGTGCACCTTATTTCCACTGGAGGTAGTGTTGATAATAATATAACTTAGCCTTTATCAGATATAATAATACGAGGGTTTCTGCTACTAAAGCAGCAAAGTAAATTTTACTTACAATTATTTATACAGCTTCAAAATTAATTATTAATCTCACGTACCAACAATGTAAAGGAAGCCGCCATCTCATTTATACAAAGATATCTTTACGTTATCATCTGGATTCTGTTTCATTTCGTCGTGCGAACACGCCCTTAGGTAATTGTTACTACGTCGTTTTATTTCAACAAATAAAGCCTTACTCCTTTATTTATTCATAAACGTCCGCTAACTTAGCAAAATGCTAAGTGTTTTTTGTCCTTATCGGTCTTATCAATGTGCCCATAAGAGTGAAAGGGACCAACAACACTTAGTGTTGCTAAGTTAGGAGTAGTTTATGAATAAGGCAGTTAGTACTTAGTAGATAGAATAGTTCGAAGGTAAAAGGCGTTTTTTTCTTTCTTGAACTATGGGAGTAATTAATGTAGGCTTTCTAAGTGAATTATCACGCAAATTATCATGTTTTATTGACACCTTTTTTTATTTATACTCTACTTTAATTCTATTTTGTTTGTCTTTGTCAGTAGGTAGCTATTTATCTATTTATCCAATTCTTACGCGTGTTACATCACACAACTTTACAAAAAAGTTTTAATTATTAATTACACTTTTTACAATAAACTTGCAATCAATTGCAATATCTCTCCATACTAAACCCTGGTTCTAGTTGCAATATTCAGGTAAATCCTATATACAAAGATGAGAAAGGTAATAGGGCATATACAATATTGAGTTAGCAGTTTACGTTCTGCGTACTGCGACTCCCTGGGCCTTGAATTACCACTCCATTCCGCTTTATTTTACGACTAAAGGAAAAGAAAATAAATTGCTGCTATACAGCACGAAACATATAACGATCGATTGACACCTGCACTATCCATCGATGTCTACTTACAGAAAGCTAAAGTAACGACGCGTAAAAAACAGCGTTAGTCACGCAACAGAGTTGAGACGACGCCTTGTAACCAGCGATTTGCAGAGGGCACCGCACGTGGCTAGAGGCGCGATCGATAGCTAACATACAACTGTTGCTTCGTATTCCTTTCCCTATCCCACTTATACGAAACACAGTTTAAACATGAGACGGAGCGAAAGGACATCGCCACAACCTCTTTGCGCAAAACTCACGCAACACTAGCCTTTATTCAACCGCACATACGAGTTGGTACGCAAGTGGGAGCGGGCTGGGAGATGCGGCATCGCATGCTCCTAAAACGTCACAAAGGAGGTCGTCGGATGAATAACAATGCGGACTGCGGAATGATGTCCTTATCGACAACCGCCGAATTACCGCTGCGTATCGCAGCCATCTTTCATTTCAATCTAATTATTCAAGTTTGCTGTACGAATGTTCTTTGTCACTAATTCGCTAGACAATTAAATAAATAATAAATATCTTTGAACATCTTACACAAATCGACCTAGTCGCACGGTAAGCTCAATTAAGGCTTGTGATGTGGGTACCAAGCGACGATATACATAATAGATAGATACATATAGACACTTAAATACATACACAGCCATTACCAAGGAACAAATATTTGTGATAAATAAATACACAAATAATGCCCTCGCCAGGATTCGAACCCGGAACCTCCAGCTTTGTAGGCAGGGTCACTACCAACTAGGCTACGGAGGCTGACAAAATTACACTGATTAAACTGAAAACTCTTAGTTCAGATATTTTAAGATGAGAAATGCGTAGAATGCCGCTTTTGCCGTAGACATAGAAGTATTTGAAGTGAGGCTAACCTTTTAGAGCCGCTAAATGTGTCTCTCGAGAGCAAAGAGGCCACGAATTTTCTTACTTTTGAAAGTAACCCCTTAGCTCAGAGATATTTTCTGCTAGTCTCAAACCACAACTCATTTTCGTAAAACATTTATAAGACTTCGTGCGGTCTTCAACTTTTTTTTATTTATTTACGACACGAAGTATTGTAACAGCTATACAATGATAAAGTATGAGCCTATCGCACATATATCACACATATTTCCACGTGATATGGAATTTGTTTAATACAATACAAAGATAGCTCTAATTAATCTAAAATCTTTTTGCAAAGTGTTTATATTACCTTTATTTTCAACGATATTTCTACAACGATGTAAATACGAATTACAGTACCTAAAAGTAATCGAAACGTAATAAGCATCATTATAATGTTAAAACTGTGTTACACCTTACTGAGAATCATCTGATTTTATGTATACAATATTATGAGTATATATCCAGGGCTTTATGTTTGAAGGCTAGTGAATGCGGCACGGCAGTAGTAGCGAAAGTGGCGAAAGCGAACGCACTGCACCGCACTGCAGTTATACCTACGTAATACACTCTGTCTCTATCCGTCTCATACAAAACGATGGGGAAACAATACCTACGTAATACACTCTATCTCTGTTTGTCTTATATAAAGCGAAGGGGAGACAATGTCCTGGGAAGCGTATGGTTACAATTTGGTGCCGTGACCAGGATGCGAGCGTTTGTCCATTGAGTGCATTGCGTCTGTGAATGTTGTAGTATTGCGGATCTCGATTCAGTCTGTTTTCATTTCCTGGAATGTAGGAACCTACTCGTACAGTCAATGGTGGAAATATATTCTACAATTTCCCCTCTTTGATATTGGGACGGAATTTAATAATAATTTCTAGCCCTCGACTGTTTTTAAGGCATATTTCGGTTAGTTCTACCGTTAGTCGTTACTTTATAATCATAAAGCGTTATAAATACTATAAATAATAATCGTATATTCGTTTCGTTTATTCTGATGACATGTGATGTTTACTTGAGTACCTATTAGCCTAGTAAATGTTATAATAAAAAATGAAATACCTACGAGCCCCGATGCATATGTTCTCGTCCAGTTAGACAGTTTTTCGAGATTATCCCGTTCATCCGGGGGAAAAGGTTTAGAGACAAAACCTTCACTATTCAATAGTAGTACTAAAATAGTTTCTTTGAGTATAAAATATTTGGACTTAATAAATCAGAATAAAAAAAAAAAACTATTTTACGAGAGGTATTTTTTTTAATTTTTAATTTTGTAAATAATCAATGAACGTAAAGAACGCCATTAATATTAAAGACGACATGGTACACCTTATGCACTGCGAATTTTGCGTCAAGCTTATAAGCGCGGAATTACGGTGGTGAACGAAAATATAATTTAGACACTGGTTTGTTAAAATCGATTTATTAAACAACAAAAGCGTACTTCAGATTGTTGTGTCTCTTGAAATGTAGTACATTAACCATGACTACCGTTCATACAATTTATCATTAGCATAATGTGATCATTTTTAAAATAGGTATTCAAAAATTTGTAAAAATTGTTTCGAACTAGACGAACTCCACTGCATCGGGGCTCGTAGTCTGAGTGTTGCCTTATAAGTCTAAGTGATGTATAGGTAATTATGCATAATAATATTTTAGCTTATATAATGTCCCACTGCTGGGCACAGGCCTCGTCTCATATATGAGAGGGATTGGGCTATAGTCCCCACGCTGGCCCTAAGCGGGTCGGGAACTTCACATACACCTTTGAATTTCTTCGCGGATGTATACCTACTATGCAGGTTTCCTCACGATGTTTTCCTTCACCGAAAGCTAATGGTAAATATCATCTGATATTCCGTACATAATTTTCGGAAAAACTCATTGGTACGAGCCAGGATTTGAACCCACGACCTCCGAATTGAAAGTCACACGCCTAAACGACTGAGCCACCACCGCTTCATATTCATCAATTCATCAATTATGCATAATGTACCGATATAAAAAAGATCCGCATAGAAATAATGTTTGAATTTTGAATAACTTTCAATTGAATAATAATACAGTAACTGTACAGTCACGTGCAAAAATAAGTATCGAAAGAATTCTCTCATATGTTTCGACGTTCTTATTACACAGAATTAGAGTGCACTGAGACATATTTTTGAACATTTTTGTGTACACCTTATTTTGTTTTTGACTGTACACTTACTTCCATTACTATTGATTACATAGACCAACTTCTAATTGCCTGAACCTTGGCACCACATGAAATATTTCAAGGTTTTTTTGTTCACGGATAAACACAGGATTCATTTAAGAGGTATAGTAAAGTAAAAGCCTCTTTACCTCTAGGGTATAAATATTTTGGGTGAAATTTATGCTACCAAAATTAGACGTTTGATACGCCTAATTTTGGTAGCATACATTTTTGCCGAAGTTTCTAAACGTCTTAATGTCATACTTCGTCATTTGTATAAGGTACCGTGCCTCCATCAAATGACAAAGTAGCACATTGTGACGAATAGGTATAAACTTCAGCAAAAATTATGCCACCAAAATTAGGCGGTTGAAACGCTCAGATATTCACCCTTTTAGGCTTACTACTACTAAAGGACGGTTCGGGTATAACTCCCAAGGGAGTAGTGGTACGAGGGATGAAACATTGTCTGGTGTATCTGATATCAAATGGATTCTGAAAGTTGTGGATGGAAGTCCCTGTGGAGGTAACCGACTTGTAGGTTTAAAGATAAAGTACATTCTTTGACACATGAGAAACAAGAAAAAAGATAAAATTTCAGCATTAGCAGAATAAAATTGCGGAAATCGCGAATCAAATTCTCGATGTAGGTGACTTATTTATTCTGCCCTTCCACTGCGAGCGAAACGGGCTCATTAATGGCTCCGCTTAACTTACGCCGCTGGTGTGACTTACAGCCGTCAACTGCATACTAGCACTTGGCCAGCGATTAACGTGAAACGGAGCCATTAATGAGTCCGTTCCGCTCGCAGTAGAAGGGAATTCTTGTTAGAACCTGACGGTAATAACGATAAACGTAAATATTAGATGTCATATACCAAAGAAAAACGACCAAGATCACCGCCCACGCCCGCCCGAACCCACGTACTCAGCTTTCGCGGCTGATGCCTGTACCCCTCGGCCACTCGGTCTTAGCAACCACCGGTCAATTTTCTCGGGTATATGCAATCCCTTACAAGGCTAGGCGCCTTTGACCATTCTCTAAGGGCAAGTAATACATGCTTGCACCTCCTATTAGAATACTTTTCAGTTTTCTAGAATAACTAGAGAGAGCTGGTGCTGCCATCTATTGAACTTTTTTGTTTAATAAAAAGTACAAATCAAAATATTTAGTTAAGAATTTGATTCGTGTTTTCACAATACGTTCAATGATAAACGATTAAACATGACACCATCATAAGCCTACTTACAGCATGGTAGACAATATAATTTAAATTTTACAATATAATTTAATAAAAATATTTAACGTAAGCACCAGCCAGTTCCTGAACTACAACTGTGGTCGCAGTTAGTAACTGTGCGTCAAATAGACCTCTCAAAAATAAAACATACAAGATAAACATCATTTCAATAGGTAATTAACTAAAAAGATACAACATCATTTATAAATGTCAAATTCATTTTTGGGTCCTCCTGAAAAATCGTCATTTGGTGGTTACATTAATTCATATTACAACTGACGATATGCTCGAATTGCGACCACAGTTAGTCAACGCCTTATGAAGATCGCCTTCATCCGTCCGTCGCTTCCAACCGGTATATGTGGAGATCTTAAATATGGCTGAAATGATATATTCGTTATATTATATTATGTGGAGTGGGTGCCACAAAATTCGCGGCGACGACGCGGCAGGCCCAGACGGAGATGGCGGGACGATCTGGATGCATACCTAAATGACTGGCAAGAGATCGCGCTAAACCGGGAGAGTTGGAAAACAAAGGGGGAGGCCTTTGCCCAGCAGTGGGACACTCCAACGGCTTTGCAATAATAATTATTATTATATTATATTATTAGCCCGGTTTAGTGTCCCACGGCTGGACAAAGGCCGCCCCTCTTTTCCTCCATTCGGCCCGGTCGTCATAGTTCTCCCGCCAATTTGGATAGAATGCGTCCAGGTCGTCCCGCCATCTCCGTCTCGGTGATGATATTCGTAATAGGTAGAATTAACGGAATTTCTATTAGGATATTCTAGAAAAAATATCAGTTAAAGTTCATCTTACTGTTACGAATCTAGAAAGTAAAGAATAATGCTGATTGCTTCCAAACGGTGTATGTGGAGGTTCAAAGGCTACGTCCAGCAGTGGACTGTGATAGGCTGATGATGTGACTAAGTATCAAAAAGAATTGCCGCGAAAGAAGCAATGATATGACTACAGGTGGGAGATAGTCTAAGATATGTGTTGACATGTCATTAATGTCCTTCGAGTGTTTGCGTTTTACATTTTTGCATGCACTGATCATGTCACTTAACGTAAACCGTTCAAAAACGAATGCAGGAGGAGTACCAGTTAGGTATTGTTCTAAGCATGCAAGCGCGTCGGCAGCGCGCGGCTGTATAGCGATGTTGTTTGCTTGAATGTAGTAGTGGTTCAGCTGATCGGCGGCGGCCGCGGCGCGGGATCGCTCGCAGTCGCCCGCCGACCGGCTCACGAGCACATTGATAGGCCCGCTTCTGCTATTGCCGTGCTTGCATGTCTCAGAGGAAATAACATTTCACATAGCACGACTCACATTGCCATCAGCACAGCTCGCTATTTTGTTATTGACATATTCCTTTCGTTCACCTCGCAGTGTTGCCCAAAAAGCCATTTCAAGTGAAAATAAGCTCGAACGTAACTGGCCGTCATGTGGTTGTTTCGATAATTTAACTTTAGTTCTACGTATATTGTGTCGCAGCTGGCGCACACGGTCATTGACCCAAGTACTAGCAGTGGTTTTTATCAATTGCCTTTTAAGAGGAAAATGCACATCATAAAAGTGTTTGATAACATTTATTACCGCTTGCGGTTCTATTGTTTGGACATTGATATTTTACAAATATATTGTTCCAGTCGTACAACTCAAGATTTAATATAAAACTAGAAATATTGGATTTCGAAAAGGTCCTTTTTAATGTATGCATAACAGGAGATATATTATTATGTACGTTTAATGTGACATTGACACTCATATGATCAGACAAGTTAATATTTTCACAGAATATGTTACTAATTAGACTTGTATGTATATTTGTATAAATATGATCTATGCATGTTTCTGACGTATCTGTTACTCTTGTAGGTGTTACGATAAGCTGTCTAAAGTTATATTGTTTGATAGTATTGATATGATATTTACAGTTTGAACATTTTGTCATCAGATCAATGTTAATGTCACCAAGAATCACAACGTTATAGTTTTGAATGACCTGTAAACTTAGTAATTCATTTAGTTTAGAAAAGTATAGGGGTACGTCACCGTTAGGGGGTCGATAAATACACACAATTACGAGATCTAATCCAATACACTCTATTGCACACGCTTCGAAGTGGGCTTCTACCGACATTTCCATGATCTTTTTGCGTTCTAATGTGATCATATCCGACTTCACGTAAATGCAGGCGCCTCCTCCTTTCTTACTTTGTCTCGAGTACTGCGCTCTCAGGTCGTAGTTAAGTTTGTTGATCATAGATATTTCATTACACTGCATCCAGTGCTCTGTAAGGCAGATTATGTCAGTAGGACATGTTTGTATTTGAAGTTCACTTTCAAGTCTATAAGTTTTATTTTCAAGCCTGTTTATGTTTTGATGTAAGAGACGCAGTTCGTTTACTTTTGTTGTTTTAGTGGAGTCACTTGTTCCATGTACTGATGGTCTGTCTTGGTTACAGTTTATTGGGAGACTTAGGCTCCCTAGGACGGAGAAAGGGCCGCCATTCCGATATACAGGTGTTTAGGGGCCACGCAGAAGCCACCAGGAAATGATCGTAAACGGCAGCTGGGATGCCTATTTTAAAGGATGTATAAGTGTCTCTCTTTGAAGGTATGGGTTCAACTGTGTACCTAGTGTCATCTCTTACAGTTTTTAGGTGCTTTATTGCTATATGCCCTCAGCTGTCGATTCTTTGCTGAATAAACATCCATGTAGATACCTCATGATTTCTACACCACGGATCTCAGTATTTTCGGCACATCCCTTTAAATTAAACGTACTTTTGGGGTTGCGGCGACGTTGGTGCCGACTGTGAGGTAGTTCCCAGCCCTGATTATCCATCTGGGTATCAGAAGGTTCCTCGGGGGGTCTATAACTATCGCATTTAATTATTTCGTCATGTTTCGTCGCATTTGACTCGTCAGATTGACTATTTCTGCTGCTATTTTCGTTTGGTACCTAACATATCTACATTAACCGTAATTTTTTTGCTCGTCGTGGCGGTCAGTTTTTGTGGTGGGTCTTGTTTAATTGGTTGGTTTATTCGTTTGAATCTCATCGGTTGCTTAACTTGCGCGGCGAGTCTCTCTTTCGTGCGCAGGGCCGATGCGCGCTGTTCTCGCTGCGCGGGTGCATGTGTGGGAGCAGGTCGACTAGACGGTGTGGATGCGCCACTGCCAGGAGTCGACGGTGCACTATTATTCTGAACCTTACTGGTGTTTTCGCAAGAGCTCTCCGTTATCTTTGTAGTGAGAATAGGTTTCAATTCACATATTTCTTTGCTAATTCCATCCAATTTGGCTGATAATTCCATCACTTTTTGTTCCAGAGGTTTAAGTATTGCAATCAACAGGTTTTTTAATGTTTCACTATCACGTAAGGACATGTTGATAGATTATTCACACTTAAGCGTTAGCGAGACCGACAGTGACCAAAGGCCTACCGCGCGCGAATGAGAATTCGAATTATAATGTTAGGCTTTCAACACTCCTGTATGTATGGGAAATATACAGGGTAAAACATGAGTCGTGAACAGTTATACGTTTTTCTAACTCTATAAACAACTCTATAAACAATTCTATTACTACCTTGGCTGCTTTCTGTACAACAAAATAAATGCGGTATTAAACATCCAACACCTTAACAAATATACTTGCAAACGAACTTTGACCGACTGGCTTTTGAGTAGAGACTATGATGAGACTGAAAACCTCTTGCATACCATCTCATAACTTGAGTATCTGAGAATACGTCAGAATCCTACCCCCCCCCCCCCCCCCAAACACACACGCACACACGCACACCCACACACACACACACACACACACACACACACACACACACTCATACACTCACATCATTCATGATTTGCACGGTTTTCTTTTTTTATTCCCTTTTTACCATATGTAATACTTACCTGTACTTTTAATTTAGTTTTACTTAAGTTTCTATTAATTATTTCTCTGAGATAGTAAACTGAGACTCAAAAATTAAGTCCTACCTTGTAAACGAAACTTCAGTCACTTGGAAGGTATCTGTCACTTATAGCACAGGTTTTACCTATTATAAGTATCAGAGGAAATGTTATTGGACAAACGATGTACGTATATTATTGTAAGTCTCAATCAATGCAACAATGTAACTATTGATTATTGTATACCTACACTTGGTTTTTAATAAATTATTATTATTAAATTATTATTATTAACTAATAATTAAATGCCCCACATGTTACTTAAAAATTGACAAGTTATTGATTTTTTTGGTTGCATATTTTTGTATTTTTTAGGTTTAGGATATCCAAAAGCATTTTTAAGGCAAATTAATGGAATAATTTAAATTACCTCTTCAAATTGAAGTAATTAATAACGGCAATTTTGTCATTTCGTGTAAAATTAAATGATATTTAACGTTTTAATAGCTTAAATAGCAGTAGCCGTTGTCATTTCTGAAAAACACCCTAAAAATTAGAGAAATCCACAAAAAATACAAAAAATATGACTATTTGTAAGTAACTTGTGGGTAATTAAATTGTTAGTTGTTTATAAATTTAGAAAAATGTTTTACTGTTCACGACTCATGTTTCACCCGGTATCTATAGGTATGTATGTGTTGTCGTGTGTAATTACTAGCGACTCGTTGATATCGGAGCCGCGCCCACGCCGCGCCTCGCTCATACTCATATTACATTCTGCTACACTATATGTATGTATACGTATCTAATCTACATGTATGTATCCATGTACGAATATGTACTTATTGAAATATTCGAAAGTCAGATACATCCGGTATTCGAATATTCGGTTTTTTGTCAGCCTCCGCAGCCTAGTTGGTAGTGACCTAGTGACCCTACCTACGGAGCTGGAAGTTCCGGGTTGGAACCCCGGCGAGGGCATTATGTGGCTGACTGGTTATGAGCTATAAACACGAACAAAAGATACGCACTCCCGTGTAAATAAAAGAGACGGGAGTGTGTATCTTTTGTTCGTGTTTATAGCTCATAACCAGTCAGCCTCCGTAGCCGAGTTGGTAGTGACCCTGCCTACGAAGCTGGAGTTTCCGGGTTCCAATCCCGGCGAGGGCATTATTTGTGTATTTATTTATCACAAATATTTTGTTCCTTGGTCATGGCTGTCTATGTATTTAAGTATCTATCTATTATAGGTATATACAGGGTGGTCCAAACCTTGAAGTCAAAAAAATTTTTTTAGGTTCCCTACGTCATGGGCTATCAGAATATACCCCATGTATGTTAGCCGATTTTTTGTAGTTTTCGAGTAATGAATTTTTGAAAATTTTTTTTTTGAGAAATTCTGTAATGAAGAAATTTACTGATAAAAAAAAACTATTGTGCTTTTTTAATATTTTCTTTTTGTAAAAGTAAAACTATAAATAAAGCATTTACTGACAAAAAAATTAGCGTCCTCACTTTGATACAAATAGGATAAAAATACCAAATTCAAAATTTTACGTAAAAAATGCATCAAAATAGCATTAATGTACGTAAATAAAAAAAAAATAAAACATATCCCAAGGATTTTTGGTAATGTAAAGACTGCCCCAGACCTTAAACCTTCTTAAAACCAAAAAAAAGTGATACTTAATAATGAGGATTTTTCGGAGTAGTCGGTCAAATAAACTTAAAAACTTTTTTTTTTATTTCATGAGTAATCCTCGCGGTAACCGAAGAAAATATTATAAACTTAAAAAAGCTTAAAATTTTAAAGTAGTAAAAAATTACTTGAATAACTACACAAATTGAGTTTTCGTTGTATTTTCTGTCTTTGTTTATTGATAAGAACAACAAAACAGACGAAATTTCACTTTATTTATAAATTAAAAATTTAGAAGTTTTTTTTTAAGTTTATTTGACCGACTACTCCGAAAAATCCTCATCATTAAGTATCACTTTTTTTTTGCTTTTACGAAGGTTTAAGGTCTAGGGCAGTCTTTACATTACCAAAAATCCTTGGGATATGTTTTATTTTTTTTATTTACGTACATTAATGCGTTTTTAGCGTAAAATTTTGAATTTGGTATTTTTTATCCTACTTATATCAAAGTGAGGACGCTAACTTTTTGTCAGTAAATGCTTTATTTGT
This sequence comes from Thaumatotibia leucotreta, assembly GCA_025490895.1. NCBI lineage: Eukaryota > Metazoa > Arthropoda > Insecta > Lepidoptera > Tortricidae > Thaumatotibia > Thaumatotibia leucotreta. Next base: position 83,198 of record JALPQI010001576.1, on the reverse strand, counting down.
AGTAATACTTTTACAAAAAGAAACTAGTTAAAAAACCCAACAGTTTTTTTTATTAATAAATTTTTTTATTCCAGAATTTCTCAAAAAAAAATTTCAAAAATTCATAACTCGAAAACTACAAAAAATCGGCTAACATACATGGGATATATTCTGATAGCTCACGACGTGAGGAATCAAAAAAAAATTTTTTGACGTCAAGGTTTGGACCACCCTGTATATCATCGCCTGATAACCACATCACAAGCCTTAATTGAGCTTACCGTGGGACTAGGTCGATTTGTGTAAGATGTCCAATATATTTATTTATTCCAGCTTCTGACCCAAAAAATGCTTAGTAAGCTAGTTTAATTATAACCCCCCCGCTGCCAACTGGCTTGCCAAACGGCGGCGACGGGTTGGCGCGACATACATAACCGTCGCCGACATGGGTGACTCGCGCTAGGTCGGACCAGGTCCGGGACATTCGCCAATGGCAGGCGTTTGTTTGAGTAGCATGAAGGATGTTCCAGACCCGTTCGATTGCTGGTGAGGGCATACTTTTGTGTATTTATCACTAAATTTAACTCCTCAGTCATGGCTGTTTTCTATCCAATGACATTCTGTAAGGAGCTATGGCCGCGGCTGTGAGCTGTCACTTTATTTTACATGTCAATAGAATGTAACGTAAAAAAAAGGCTATGTATACAAGGTGAAACTTAGTTCACTTAATAACAAGAACATCTCGATCTCGAATTTAAATTAACCCCAAATAAAACGTCATTAAAAATAAAACTATCTTCTTATTTGTATTGTGTCACCCGTAGACCACGAACCCTCTAAAGGCTTCAAAACGTCAGGAAATTCATGAATAGGAAATTGGATGTTTAACAATTTATGGCTCACTTTACATTGGACGTATAAAGTACATATAAAGGAACTAAATTAACTTAATTAATTACCGCAAAGTGCTAAACATCGAATTTTCTCGACTGTACTTAAATGTAATTAATATACGTACATGATATAATCTGTTAAAATAGTTTTATTTAAAAATAACAAAACGTATCTGTTTTAGTAACTTGTGTGACATTCCATTATTAGTTCCATAAAAGTATAAATATGTATAGACTTTGGGCTACGTAGGTATTACGTTTCAGCCTGTATTATATATCTATGCATTAATAGTATTTTATGCAACTCTTGTTTAAGAGAGGTCAAAAAAGGTGAGTGGCGTGGGTAACAATTTGAGGCGAAGCCGAAAATTGTTATTAAAGACGCCACGAGCATTTTTTGACTCAGTTAAACAATGTTGCAATGTTGCATACAATAATTTAATAATTTTCTACGACCACATATTTAAATAAAATTGTAAATTTGAGAAATATTCTTAGTCAAACACAATTTTATTAATCATCAAGGTCGGGCGGGAGACGTCAAAATTAAAAAAAAAGTTCCTCTATTGTTTACTGTTCAACTGATTTTTTCTTAAATTAGTTTGGCAGCCATGTATTTCATTAAGTCTTGTATACACGAGGTGTCTTAAAATGCAAAAAAACGCACTGCGTGTAAACCCGAATGCGTTTATAGGGAATAGACAATATAGACTTATCTTGACATCTGAAAGGTAGGGGCTCAAAGGTGTGATCACGACCATGCAAATGACAAATAAAAGTACGGGAGTAGAAAAAAAGTATAAAGAAATGCTCTCACCAGCATTCGAAAGTGGAACCTCGAGCTTCGCAGTCAGAACTACCGACTCTACGGTTTATTATCATATTACAGGATGCATATTGCATACTTCTATACATTGTATATTAACGAGCGGTGAGCTGGCAACTATAAAGTTGGCCCTACACGAACCTCATAAAAACACTAAGGGTTAAGCGAGCGGACATATAAAGTAGGTTAATAGCTCCAATGTTGGCAACCTCTGATTATTGGCCGGTGGGCCTGAAGCCAGGGGTCGCAAATTCGATCAGCGATTTTATACACGGTGCTCATGAGGAAGGGCAAAAAAATCGACAGCGGATTTCTGACCAAATTTGAAGTTAAAAATGTCATATGAAGTTTTCTGGATTGAGTCTATTTTAAGAGAAAATTGGATTTTTTTCCTAATACCGTTTTAGCCCGTTACGCTATGAAAAAGGCATTTTAGGGTTTCCTAAAATGCCTTTTTCATAGCGTAACGGGGTTAACGATTTTGTTACCATGTTGTCTTAGTCTTGTCACACTTTATTGACAGACATCAAATGAACAAAAAAATCTTTAATAAGGCCCCCCACAAGGTGGACTAATGACCTGGTGAAGGTCGCAGGATGCGGGTGGCACAGGACCGGTCATTGTGGCAATCTTTGGGGGTAGCCTATGTTCAGCAATGGACGTCTTTTGGCTGATATGAAAATAATATGGTAACAGATGGTCACACTTTTTAAGTCCACTGCTGACCATAGACCGCTTCTATTAGTGTACCCAAGCGCATGGACGCATTAGAAGGTAATGCCCATATAATTCCAACCGCAATGTAATGCACATCAGTAATAGTACATTGTGCATCTAGGGAGGTACGGAACTACTAACGAGAGTGTTAGGAGCCCGACGCCGTAGGCGGAGGACTTTTATGACTCTAGTTAGTATTCCGCTCACCGACCGTGATGCATACAATGTTTTTCATCACACTTGTCGACAAAAAAAATAGTTTTAAGAAATAGTATAATTAAATGACGTACTGACATTTCTATTACTCCCTAGGGAATTTCACTTTTCTATTACTCCCGTTATGCACGCAAGCAATGGCGCGCTTAGACAGTATGATGAAAAATGATTTACAGATTACAAAACCATAACAATGTAGATTAGCAAATCCTCAAAAATGTTTAGATTGAATTAAGTGTAAGTTTAATAACCATTTGATTATTAATTATAATAATGATTCCTGTGTCTTGTTTAATTTTTCACCCAGGTATTCGATTCATAGTTTTTCTAAAAGGCAGCAAATTTAGGAAATGTAGGCGGTAAGTTGCTGGTTGTCCATAGAACATTTAAGAATTATAACTAACGTAAACATATTAAAATATTACGAGTATCGAAATGGGTTACTCACGTATTTAACACTTTCATTGCGGACGAGTGCTACGCGCTACGCTCGTAGCCGTTCCCGTGATTTTTCCGCTTTGTAGCGAAAATGGACCTCCCACAGAGAACTCCCCACGGGAGTTTTCCGCGCTCAATGTGTTAAGTCGATGATTGCTCGACATGTTTCGACCCATTACTCGACGGCCGAGGGGCGTCCGGACAAGGACCCTCTTAATGGGTCGAAACATGTCAAGCAATTATCGACTTAATACGTGAGTAACCGTTCGATAACATTTTTTTCTACTTCCGTACTTTTATTTGTCATTTACATGGTCGTGATCACACCTTTAAGCCCCTACCTTACAGATGTCAAGATAAGTCAATATTGTCTATTCCCTATAAACGCATTCGGGTTTACACGTAGGTCGTTTTATGCATTTTAAGACACCTCGTGTATACATGACTTAATGAAATATATTGCTGACAACCTAATTTAAAAAAAAAATCAGATGAACAGTAAACCATAAAAGAGATTTCTTTTTAATTTTGACGTTTCCCGCCCGACATTGATGATTAATAAAATTGTGTTTTACTAAGAATATTTCTCAAATTTACAAAAATAAGTATTGTATGCAACATTGTTTAACTGAGTCAAAAAATGCTCGTGGCGTCTTTAATAACAATTTTCGGCTTCGCCTCAAATTGTTACCCAAGCCACTCACCTTTTTTGATCTCTCTTAAACAAGAGTTGCATAAAATACTATAATATATCCATAGAAAATTTGAATTTGCAGCCTTTTTCTAGTGACAAGCGTTGGACAGAGTATACACATTGAATACCAAACATGTTCTAGCATGTATTTAGTGAGCCATCCAATCTGCATGTAATTAAATCCGGATCCACCCAACAACATTGCTTTTAAATTACTTAATCTGTTTTTGTTACGATAGTCATTAACTTTGTTTCCTTTTTACGAGCTTGATGATGGGAAAAACATGCGTGATTATCTAATGATCGTTAGCTTTTACATGTTTAGGAAGTAGACCTCATTAGCTTAGTAAATAAATAAATAATAAATAAATAAATATCTTGGGACATCTTACACAAATCGATCTAGTTCCACGGTAAGCTCAATTAAGGCTTGTGGTGTGGATACCAGGCGACGATATATATAATAGATAGGTACGTACAGATACTTAAATACATAGACAGCCATGACCAAGGAACAAATATTTGTGATAAATAAATACAAGAATAATGCCCTCGCCGGGATCCGAACCCGAAACCTCCAGCTTCGTAAGCAGTGTCACTACCAACTAGGCTACGGAGGCTGACAAATTAGTACGCGGGTGATTCTTTTTCTGTCTATTGTTGCATGGTTACGGTACTTACGGTCACCTTATTCATTGTTATCATCATCAACCTATGATAGCCCACTGCTGGACGGAGGCCGCTCCTATTAACTATGCGTATAGACGCACTAGGAGGTAAATGCCCATAATCACCACGCTGGGCAAGCGAATTGGCGATCGCAATAATGTGTCCACTATCATGACGCTGCTGCCCATCATCAATTTTTTAATTATTTTATCAACTAGTAGTCAGTGACACTAATCCCTTAGTCGACTCTTACGACACCCGCAGGAGGAGTTCTGGTGGTGAGAAATGTATTCGTACTGCCGTCACCACACGACCCACGAGTCATTGTGATTTTATGCAAAATATATTATGCAGGTTATCCGTTTCGATAGTTTTATTTCATGAGTAATTATCGCGGTAACTGAAGAAACCTCTGGCGTTGGTAAACTGTATTCTAGAGGTACATGCTAGTAATTTATACACATAAATATTTTATTGGTAGTGACCCTGCCTACGAAGCTGGAGGTTCCGGGTTCGAATCCCGGCGAGGGCATTATTTGTGTATTTATGTATTGTTGAGGGGCTATCCTGGTTTGTGGATGCTGAATATGAACTCCTTGTAGTTTCTATAGGTTTATTATAATTATTAACAATATATTTAATGTGGAGCCGAGTTATGGCCGCGATGGTTGATAGGTAAGTCACGTGATCACTTGACCGACCCCGCTGGCACCTCACCCCGCGGTGCCTTGCTGGTGCGGTACGCAACATGCCGGCGGACCTTGAAGCGTCGTCGTCTTCAATTGGTGTTTGTTTCCACGGGCAAGGGGCAAATATTGCTAAAGTCTCTGCGCAGCAGTCCGGTAGCAGTTTTGATCTCTGCGACTCGATTAATGCCGTCGCGTCCAGGGAATACTTGTTGTATCCTTCCTAGTAGCCATTTTATTGGTGGCTGTTGTTTGTCCTTTATGACGACGAGAGTACCAATATCCAGCTGCCCGTTCGTCGAATGCTTCCATTTAGTTCGCATTTGAAGTTCGCTGATGTACTCCAATTGCCAACGGGCCCAGAAGTGCTGACGTAATTGTTGCATCTTCTGGTATCTGTCCACTAATCTGGTGCGCGAAGTGAGATCTTCCTCTGGGATGGCTGTCATGCTTCGCCCGATTATGAAGTGGCCAGGTGTTAGTGGTAATAGGTCATTCTGATCCGAGCTAAGTGGGGTTAAAGGTCGGGAATTTAAAAGTGCCTCGATTTGTGTTAGTGTGGTGTACAAGTCCTCATAAGTCAGGTGTGCTGAACCTAATACTCGACGCAAATGGTGCTTTATGGACCGTACACCCGCTTCGTGTAGGCCACCAAAGTGTGGTGCGTACGGAGGTAAAAAATGAAAGTTTATAGATTCTGCGGATATCGCACTTGAAATATCTGAGGCATTCTGCGAAATGAAAGATTTAAGCTCGTTGGCTGCGCCGACAAAATTAGACCCATTATCACAAAATATGCCTAAAGGTTTACCCCGGCGAGCTATAAACCTCTTGAGAGCGGCAATAAAATTTGCTGTGCTCAGGTCGCCTACCAGCTCTATATGTATGGCCTTGGATTTGCAGCACACAAAAATACATATGTAGGCCTTTAAGAGGCGACAACCACGCCCTCTGCGATTAGCCATCATTATCGGCCCGGCGTAATCTACGTTAGTTTCTAAGAACGCAGAGCCTGGCTGAAGCCTTTGTTTCGGTAGGTTGCCCATGATTGGAGTTACGGTACGCCCGCTGAAACGGCGACAAGTTACGCATTGATGTGTTGTGGATCTCGCTATGCTGCGTCCCCCAATAGGCCAATATTGTTCTCTAAGTGAATAAAGCAAGTGCTGAGGGCCGGCGTGCATGAGAGCTTTGTGTTGATGTTCGAATAACAATTTAGTCAAACGATGATTTTTACTCAATAAGATAGGATGAACTTTGTCGTATTCGTAATCAGAGTTCGACAATCGGCCACCTACCCTAATTAAATCTAAGTTATTTGTGTCTATAAATGGGTTAAGTGACGAGATAGTACATTTTTTAACTGACTTTCCCGATTTCAATGTACTATACTCTGTGGGAAATGATTCCCTTTGTGAAATCAATATTAAATGATTTAATGCATTGTCTAATTCCACAGCGTTGAGCGGCCCATTTGTTTTGTTGGACTTAGAACGCGTGTTGTGAATAAATCTTGTCACATAGGCAAAAGTGCGTTGCATGCGTTTAAGATTAGAAAATTTGTTAAACGGGAATATCTCATCAGGTGTGGAATTGACTGTTAAACATGTATTTTGCGACTTAATCTCAGGTAAGTTAGTAAGGTTAAGCTTAGTGTTAACCGTAGGCCAAGATTTTTCTGGCTTGGCTAAAAATTGAGGACCGTGCCACCATAGTTTGTTGTGCACTATTTCGTTTGCTGTCAACCCACGTGAAATGTGGTCTGCGGGATTTTCGTTGGTATGAACATGCCTCCAAGTATGATTAGCACAAGTGGACTGTATTTCGGCAATGCGGTTACGAATAAATGTTTGTAATTTACTTGGATGCATGGCCAGCCAACCCAACACAATAGTTGAGTCAGACCACAGAAAGCAACTGTCAAATTGCAGCCTCATGGAGTTTAATATTTTGTCAAGCAACCGAGAGCCTTGTAAAGCTGCACATAACTCCAACCGAGGGATGGTCAATGGCTTAAGAGGAGCTACCTTCCCCTTTGAGCACAGCAAGTTGACAGTTATCTCGTTGTTTGCATCTGTTGAGCGCATATAAGCGCAGGCACCATAGGCAGCCTCAGATGCGTCCACAAAAATGTGTAGCTGCAAATTGACTGGACTGTGACAAATGACATGTCTGGGAACTTGTACCTCGTTGAGATGGTGCAACGTAAGCACAAATGCTTGCCAAACATCTCTTATGTCATCAGGAACAGCATCGTCCCATGATATGTGATGTAACCACAACTTTTGCATCATGACCTTGGCTTCAAGTATAGTCGGTGCAACTAGCCCTAAAGGGTCAAATATCCTAGAAATAGTTGACAAGATACTTCTCTTAGTGACCGATTCTTTAGGGTTTACGTTAGTCGTGATGCATAAGCTGTCCGCGACGCTGTTCCAAGTTATGCCTAGAACCTTGGAACTATGCTCAGGACATAGGTCCAGGTTCGCTTCGGCACCTACAGTCTTGTCATTTGCTATTGCTTGAAGCACTGTAGTGTCGTTTGATCTCCATTTTCTTAATGGAAAGCAAGCACTATTTAAGGTATCGGTAAGCTTGGTATAAATACTAGTGGCGTTGTCTGCTGAGGAGCAGCCAGTAATAAGGTCGTCTACATAAAAATCCCTAGCTATAATCTCTTTTATAATGGGATCGTTAGACTCGATTGATAATTGGTGCAAGCAACGGATGGCAAGAAATGCTGCCGAAGATGTACCGTAAGTCAATGTGTTTAAATAAAATGATTTTATGGGCAGTGAGGGGTCGTCCCTCCACAAAATTTGTTGTAAAGGTCGTTGAGAAGGAACGACCTCACACTGACGATACATTTTCGCCACATCAGCTGTCAAGGCCACGTCGTATTGTCTAAATCTCATTAAAATAGAAAACAAGTCGTCTTGTATAGTTGGACCTACTTGCTGTAAATCGTTGAATGAATAGCCTGATGACGATTTGGCTGAACAATCAAAAACAACCCTTAACTTACTAGTAATACGGTCGTTTTTTAAAATTGCATGATGTGGTGCGAAATATGTGATTTGCGACCCAGCGTTATGTGATTCACTCATGTGCCCTAGTTGTATATACTCATGAATAAATTTCGTATAAGATTCTTTTAAGTTAGGGTCCCTTTTAAATTTATTTTCTAGAGAAAGTAATCTTTGCTTCGCTAAATAGTAGCTATCACCTAGTAAGCTAGGCGAATGTTTGAGTGGAATGGTTAGTACAAATCGACCGTCGGGTAAACGCGTCGTGTTTTGTACAAAACTTGTTTCGCATTCCATCTCTTCGGCACTTAAAGATGAATACTCACTTGAAATGGAATCTAATTCCCAAAACTTTGCTAATTGTTTTTGTATTGTACAATTTTCTATATTAGATTTATATTGTGCTGATTCGATAAAATTACTTTGTGTGTGAGAGAAACCGCAAAAATCCGGAATACCTGGTGCTGAACCGCCTATCACCCAACCGAATTTCGTTTCATGCAAAATTACGTTGGTGTTATCTAATTCAATTTGTGCTGAACCCAGTAAACTCCAAAATATGTTGCTCCCTAGTAGGATATCAATATTGGATGTCTCGTAAAACTTAGGGTCAGCTAACCTGACGCTTTTAGGTATGTTAAGCTGTTTTATATCTATTGGTTCAGTTGGCCACGGATTAGTAATGTGATGTATGACAATGCAATGTATCTCAGTTGAATAATCACAATATTTTGATTTAATATTAATCGAACACGTTTTATTCACAACCGATACGCTGTTATTTATCCCCGTAACTGTAGTTGAAACATCCTTTGTTTCGATATTTAACTCTGTGCATAACCGTTCAGTAATAAAATTTGAGGTACTGCCGTTGTCTAGTATTAAACGTACAGGATGAGCGTTAATATACGGCGTACGGACGTCGACCACAGCGGTCGACAATAACCCCTGCCCCGACTCAGCGCAGATTAAACCGATGGGCGCGGCGACCGCGCCGTCAGCTTGGGCGGGCGGCGCGGGCGCGGGAGGCGCGGGCGCGCACGGCGCGACGGTCGCCGCCAGCACCACACCGCTGCCGCTAGGCCCTGCGGTATTATGCGCGCGATCATCGCGCGCAGTAGTCGGATGCAGGATGGTGTTATGTTTTTTCTTACAAACCCTACACGGGCTCAAACGACACTTGTTAGTAGGGTGCCCGTGACGTAAACAATTCAGGCACAGACTTAATCCGAGAGCCCTAGACTCCCTATCCTTTGCATTTAAATCTAGAAATGTTTTGCAATTGTAAATGTTATGAACGCTCGAATTGCATACGGGACAAGCCTTTGTATTAGTGTTGTTAGTTTTAATCGGAGAATTATAAGTGACTAAGGCTCGTGGTTTTTCATGCCTAACATTTCTTTGCTCGAGAGTTTCGAGTAAATCGGCCCGCATTCTAACAAACTTGACTAAATCGTCAAAATTGTTAGAATCGCCAGGCAACGTAAGTTTATATTTTTCCCATTCAAATAATGTTTGTGTATCGAACTTAGTACATATAAGATGTGTCAATAATGTATCCCACTTATCAACCGGTTCCTTTAATATCTCTAATGACTTAAGGTTTTTTATAAAGGTGTCAATTAACCTGCGTAACTGAAATGCAGTTTCCTTTTGCACTGGAAATACGTTAAATAAGGCTTTAACGTGATTAGATATAAGTAGACGCTTATTATTATATCTGTCACACACAAGCTCCCATGCAACTTGATAATTAGTCGAACTAAATTCTATAGATTTAATTACCAACGATGCACTGCCCTCTAAATAAGATCGTAGGTAATGAAATTTCGTTATGTCGGATAAGCTAGTATCATTATGAATCATAGATTCATATGTGTCCCGAAACTCCAACCACTGGCTGTAAGTACCATCAAACTTACTCAGATTAATTTCAGGCAACTTGACCTTTGTGTGCTTCATATCCGTCACCTTCATATCGGCTGGTGGCGACTTGGCGTTGATCGCAGGTCCCTCCCCCTCGCTCAGCAGGAGCTGGGCGCGAGCGATGCTGCCGTAATACGTAGCCTCGAATGTATTTCGCTGGGTATACTGCTCGGCAGGGTCCTCGTGGGCACATTCGATCTGTAATTGTATATCATGGAAGTCGTTAAAAACTAATTCCAACCTAGAAACGCGCAGCTCGAGCTCAAACCTTTGGTGTGGAGTTAATTTCTCTGGTAATTCACTCAGATAGGTATTGAAATTAGTTAATTGAGCCTTACAAGTTCCACGGCGTTTAGTATTTTCCTTTAAAGCGGCTTCGGTCATTGTTTACTGGCACAACGGAGACTGTAATGTAATGTACATAAAATAGTGAAAGAAACCGGCGTAAACAACACTTACTTGTATGATTTTAGGTTAAGTTTATTGAGCACTTGTTTATAGGTATTACAGTTCTTGCTAAATGATCACTAGTATGAAATGCACTTATTAAACGGTTTTTATTAACTTCACCGCGTATCAACTGTCGTCGATGCTTCAAATCTTGTGATCGATTTTTCGACCACTTCTACTGCACCGAAATCAATAAAATTTGGAACTCTTATCAAGTCCCCATGACAATGCAATATTATAATGTTTGTATCCTTGTATCCTCAAAGCTTGATGCTGCAGACGTACTGCTTACCTTAACCGAGAGTGTTAGACACGTGAAAATGAAAGTATAGTATGTTTGGCATAATCAAATACTAACAGCCTGATCTTGACTTCCAACTCCTCACTCCTGATGCTGCAGTACTGCCTTCAATAACCGCAAGGTTTATCTTTTATCGATGTCTTGATTTTAAAGAAGTTCTTTAGATATTAAGTAGAAACATGCGAATTTAATACTAACATCCAACTCCTCAAATCTGATACTCCAGTGTTACTGCCTGCCACAACCGCTAGGTTTAGCGATATGTAGATTTTGCAGTACTGCTTTAGATATTTGGTAGAAACATACGGATTTAATTATCATCATCATCATCATATCAGCTAAAAGATGTTCACCGGTGAATATAGGCCCCCCAAAGATTGCCACAAAGACCGGCCCTGTGACACCCGCATCCAGCGACCTTCGCCACTCGAGAACCTTACCGCCCCAACGGCTATCGGTTCCACGCAATCCACGCGCGACGAGCCCCGCCCACTTCAGTTTAGGGATTCGAAGAGCTATATCGGTTACTTTGGTTCTGCTGTGGATGGTCTCATTTGTAATCCGATCTCGCAGAGAGACTCTTAGCATAGGCCTCTCCATTGCCCTTTGGGTGACTTTGAGCCTTCTTATGAGGCCCATTGTAAGCGACCACGGTTTAGTACCGTATGTCATTGCTGCGGCCCTCCGGCTGATAGACTCATAGGGTGACAGCGTGAGTGATTCGCGTAGGGCGAGCCCTCGCGCCTACGTCCCTCCGGCTGATAGACTGACAGCGTGAGTGGTTCGCGTAGGGAGAGCCGTCGGGCCTGCGGCCCTCCAGCTGATAGAGTGACAGCGTGAGTGGTTCGCGTAGGGCGAGCCGTCGGGCCTGCGGCCCTCCAGCTGATAGAGTGACAGCGTGAGTGGTTCGCGTAGGGCGAGCCGTCGGGCCTACGGCCCTCCAGCTGATAGAGTGACAGCGTGAGTAGTTCGCGAAGGACGGGCCGTCGGGCCTGCGGCCCTCCAGCTGATAGAGTGACAGCGTGAGTGGTTCGCGAAGGGCGGGCCGTCGGGCCTGCGGCCCTCCAGCTGATAGAGTGACAGCGTGAGTGGTTCGCGAAGGGCGGGCCGTCGGGCTTGCGGCCCTCCAGCTGATAGAGTGATAGCGTGAGTGGTTCACGTAGGGCGAGCCGTCGGGCCTACGGCCCTCCAGCTGATAGAGTGACAGCGTGAGTGGTTCGCGAAGGGCGGGCCGTCGGGCCTGCGGCCCTCCAGCTGATAGAGTGACAGCGTGAGTGGTTCACGTAGGGCGAGCCGTCGGGCCTGCGGCCCTCCAGCTGATAGAGTGACAACGTGAGTGGTTGGCGAAGGACGGGCCGTCAGGCCTGCGGCCCACCAGCTGATAGAGTAACAGCGTGAGTGGTTCGCAAAGGGCGGGCCGTCGGGCCTGCGGCCCTCCAGCTGATAGAGTGACAGCGTGAGTGGTTCGCGTAGGGCGAGCCTTCGGGCCTGCAGCCCTCCAGCTGATAGAGTGACAGCGTGAGTGGTTTGCGTAGAGCGAGCCGTCGGGCCTGTGGCCCTCCAGCTGATAGAGTGACAGCGTGAGTGAATCGCGTAGGGCGAGCCGTCGGGCCTGCGGCCCTCCAGCTGAAAGAGTGACAGCGTGAGTGAATCGTGTAGGGCCAGGTGTCGGGCCTGCGGCCCTCCGGTTGATTGGCTGACAGCGCAGGTGGTTTGCGTAGGACGTGCACTCGGACCTGCGCGGTCCTCCAGTTGATGTACAGAGAGTGTGAGTCTCTCGGATTCACGTAGTGCGTACCATAGTGCCGTCGGGCCTATGGCCCTCCGGTTGATAGATTGTATGGATTGACCCTTTAGGCCCTCGGTTCGCGTCGGACTTTCCGTCAGACCTGTGGTCCTCCGGTTGGTCGACTCAGAGAATGAGTTTACACTTTATAGTCTCGAAATTCGACTTGTATAATCGACGAATTACATATTACAAACAACATCGTTATAGTATCGGAAATTAACTTAACAATTACACTAAAAACTTGAAAATAAAATAAGTAAAAAAAGTTTTAAGTTAAACGGTTTTTATTGCACCAAAAACTAGAAAATAAAAATTTGTTATAACTAACCGTAGATGCAACTTTCTGTAGATTACTCACGTGAAACTATTATCACTGTAGTTTTCCCTAGTCGGATGCTGAAAGCCACGTTTAGCCTCTATGTCAGTGGATTAAGCGTTACCTAATCGGAAACTTTTACTAAACTAAAATAAAAACGTGGGGCGTTATTATGAAGAAAGAAACATACAAGTTCAAAATATGTAATTGTAGCTTTAATTTTGCAATTAATCATCCAATCTGTTCCATCACTTCCACGGAGGTAAATAGCTTTTATCAAGGCCAGAACAAAACTTATTACACTATTGCTGTCTTGATTTATATGTGTGTTCTTAAATAACTATAGTGACTTAATCACAATTGCGTACGCCCCACGTTTTTATTTCAGTTTAGTAAAAGTTCCGATTAGGTAACGCTTAATCCACTGACATAGAGGCTAAACGTGGCTTTCAGCATCCGACTAGGGAAAACTACAGTGATAATAGTTTCACGTGAGTAATCTACAGAAAGTTGCATCTACGGTTAGTTATAACAAATTTTTATTTTCTAGTTTTTGGTGCAATAAAAACCGTTTAACTTAAAACTTTTTTTACTTATTTTATTTTATGAACTAGTATATAAAATTATGTCACTTTGGGCACTATAAACTGTAGTAATGATTAATTTAGGTATAATTGTATCGAGCCGATCGTCTAGTACGGATGGCGTAAACAACTAATTTTTTACCGTTAGCTGTAGGTCGATATAATAGGTACCTACGTATGCATCTGCAACTGCACTTTATGAGGACTTGTAATACACACTATTGTATTATACGTAAATATAATACGTTTAACGATACTTTTAGCTTATTAGATTTTAAATTTAAGTATACCTTTAGGTAGTTAGGCACTTAGAAAAAAAATAGGAGAGGTTGGGAACTTAGCTGGTTTCTCGTAATCCTGGGCTTCTGTTCCTTATTTACTTGTAATTCCTCTTTTTATAAGATTTTTATGGACTTCGCTTGGTTGTTGCGGCGAACTCGACGAATGTTTGCTTGCAATTTCGAATAGTTAACTGCGCTGTGATAATGGCGTAGGCACGGACACGTTGGCTGGACAGTTAATTCGTATTTTGCTTGCTGGTTCTTGACTTGTAGGCTCGAAGACCAATGTTGAGGGGCTATCCTGGTTTGTGGATGCTGAATATGAACTCCTTGTAGTTTCTATTGGTTTATTCTAATTAATTTACAATATTTAATGTGGAGCCGAGTTATGGCCGCGATAGTTGATAGGTAAGTCACGTGATCACTTGACCGACCCCGCTGGCACCTCACCCCGCGGTGCCTTGCTGGTGCGGTACGCAACATGTATCACAAATATTTGTTCCTTGGTCATGGCTGTCTATGTATATGAGTATCTACATGTATCTATCTATTATATATATCGTCGCCTAGTACCCACATCACAAGCCTTAATTGAGCTTACCGCAAGACTATGTTGATTTGTGTAAGATGTCCCAAGATATTTATTTATTTTGTATAAAACATTTATTTTATTTGGGGACGGTTTTCTACTAAACAGTTATCGATATCGATAAAATAATGTTTTTCTCACTTGCTAGTTTACGATAGTGTTTTGTTTTGCTGTAGAAAATCCGCTTTGATCAGCAGTATCCCTTGGCATATTTGAAGAGGTCAATGACAGTAAATAAGACCGCGTAGCGCGGTGCCGTAGCATCTCGTAGAGTTCGTAGCACCCGCTACGTCGTAGCCATAATCCAAGAGTCGACGCACTTTACTAATTTGCATCTGTGTGTACAGTTCTTAGACGCCATAATAGAATGACACTTCCTTTTTTCCAGTGTAATACAATACTGAATTCTTAGCTTAATACCAGTGGCCTATTTCACCATAATGACAAGTGTGACAATAGTAAAATATCACTGTTACTGACGTCACAGTCCTCCGCAGGCTACGGCTACCGCTTACTACCGGACGGTCCATATGCTTGTTTGCCACCAATATAAAATTAATACTAATAACGTTATTATTATCGTTAATAAATTACTTTTTATTTTCCGAAACCCGTGACAGTTGTCACAAGGTTCAGTACAATTTTCATTAAATCTTTCGGCTTATATCGAATTTCGCTACAACTGTCGTGTTTTTGTGACAATTGTATTGTTGCTTCGCAAAAAAGTAGTTAGTTACTGCTGATTTATTTAGGTTCCTCCACTACATTTTGTTAGTGGCAAAGAATCACACGGCCCTTCCGATGGTAAGCGGTAACTGTAGCCTATAGACGCCCCCAATTGGTGAAACAGTAAATTTACAATTGTAGCACTTGTCAATGTGGTGAAATTGGGGCCCGATCATACATGTATAAGAATTTAGAGGGCAAGGAACTTTCGAACGAAAATACGGCAGGCATTCTTGTGAATCTTCAGATAATTTAAATAAACAATATCATACGGTTATGCAGGTGCTTAAAGACACATTTGAATTTCATGTAATAGGTACCAGTCATAAGACAAATCCAAAAAATAATAATAAATCTAAAAACATGTATTATTCTATAATCGCGCACTTTTTGAACACAATCTTGGGTTTATTACAAAATCAAAACTTTACCATGAGTTCACGTACATTTTTAGTAAAAAATATTGATATCTATTAGTTTTAACGTAAAAATAAATCTGCGAACGTGTTTCACGATATACAGTGAAACTCCGTTAATGTAACTTGGGTTACAGATAGCGTATTTGTCGTTTTATGCGGGAAATCGTATTAAACGTGATCGTATTAAGCGGGTGCTACTGTATAATATGTTAAAGACGTCAAATACTATAAAAAGTCAGCCAATTTTTTAACTTTTTTTTATTTTACTGAGGATTGTTATACACTGTGTCCATGAGGAGGTGGAATTGTTTTGATAGTGCATTCCCTGTTCGAATTTTTTTACTAAAATATCATATGAAGTTTCCTGGATTCGGACTAGTTTCACAGATAATGACGTTTAGTTAATAGTACATTATATTCGTAATTAGTCCGAGGTAAATTACTAGTAGTAGGTCGCCCTGCGGCCAATTCGTCGCGATTTAAAGCCTAAATAAAAAAACAAAAAACGAAGCAACTGGCAACATTAGTACAAGCTGTCATTGTTGTTCTCGCGCGCCAATGTCACGTCGCACGGATTTTATTACGAAGTAAAAATTTCTTGTTTTAGTGCAATTTTCAGCTTCTCGGACAGAAGAATATGATTAAAAGGAAGAGCATTATTTCATTGACGTGCTGTAAGAAGAAGCAACGTCCTAATATACAGAAAATCGTTATGAAATTCGAAAGAAAATTTTAAGGTTACATACATGAAAACATATAGTTCTTACATATAATACCGCCGATTCTGACATAATACGTTATATTATGTCGATTTCCTCTTGGGAAATGTAATATCCATTATCATATTTGGATTTAGTTACAATGGTAAGAGATATACAACATAACCTAAAATACGGATATTCTGCAAGTTATTAACACAAAAGATGCTTTAGTGTTGGTGTTCTAAATATTATTTTCTATTCCTCTCTCCGTTGGAGAAGGAAACTTTTCCGTGGGAAAAGGAATCACAATATTAATTACAAGACATAAAAGAAATCGTGAAGAATAAAATAATATAAATGCCTGCATACTCTGCCTCAAGACTTATAATTCTGACGCTATATGTTATATAACGTCGCTTTTCCATTGGAAAAGTAAATGTAATCATAAGTTGCGTTCCTGGGCATTATATCTAGGGAATGTAATGCTTTATTATTGGTGTTATAAATGTTATTTTCTATTCCTCTCTCCGTTGGAGAAGGAAACTTTTCCGTGGGAAAAGAAATCACAATAATAATTGCAAGGCATAGAAGAAATTGTGAAGACTATGATAATATAAGTGCCTACTCTGCCTCAAGACTTATAATTCTGACGCTATATGTTATATAATGTCACCTTTTCCGTTGGAAAAGTTAATCAGACAATAGTGAATAACCTGGACATTACACGTTATGTAATGCGCTTGTCCATTGGACAAGTTAATATAATCAAATGTAGTTTTTGAGTAACATTTTCAAGTCATCCGTGGGATGAAGTTATTTATTTGACAGGCATGACAACAATAATATGCTACGAAATACATAATATAATACATAACATTGAGAAAGAGTGCTCTAAACAGTTGGGATAATTAACCCGTCCAAATACAGACTGAATTCTATCATTACATTGATAAATAACTCCAACTACCTAAAACATTTTTGGTTTTAAACCAAAAGAAAAATGTATAAAATAGCAAAAATAAATGAATGGATCCAGCAACAGGAAAAGGAACCGAAGACTGCAAGATTAAAAGGATTCAACATCATACTGTACTTTAATGTACTAATACTAATACATGTAAATGTGGTTGACATACCAATTATTACAAATAATAATATAGTTGTCAAAGATATGCTTGATATTATATATAAAATTTTATATGATAAACTGATGCCTTTGCAATAGTTGTTACCTAAATCAAAATGATGGATTTAAATATAATCTTCGAAAATATGATTTGCACTGCGGTAAACACTGTCAGTATAAAAATCACACATCTTTATACAACATTGTAAAACTATTTAAAAGTTTGATACAATTTACATCACAATCATATACATAACCTTGAGAAGGAGTAACAAATTGGACTCAATGAATGGCAGAAATTTGAAACATTCATAATAATCCAGGTACAACACATACAAAGTTTTCGAAAATACTCGGTTGACCAGAACATTTGGTAAGTTTTTAGATCATTGATGATCAAATTCCATTATGGATGAACAACCCAGCTAATTATGTCCTATCCAAAGATTGACTCTACATAGTGTGTCATGACAATATTCTTAGGCACCGAAAGCCACTTGCAATACATTTTTGTATATATACTTACATTAACATATTTTACCATTTACTAATGGTGGGCTATATGTAATTATTTAAATTTGTCTCATTATGACAAATAATATAATATCTCTCCAAATAATTCAACAAGAGTTCCAAAAAGCTCTAACAGTCTTTTGCCTTGCTTCATCAATTGACATGCTAACAATCTTATAAAAGGACATTCTCTGTAATATAGAAAATGATAACAACAAGAAAGAATAACATGTGACAAATATTGTAATGTTCATCTAAGGACTAAACAGATGACAAACTGTTTTATGATTCCTCTTCTTATAAAATTAATCATATGGAATATTCTTGAATATTCACTCATAAATTCTTTCTTTACTTATAAGAATATACAAAGTCAGATATTACCCATTAGGACTAATAATAAAAGCTTACATTGTTTAATGAATCACATCTTTCACACAACTTGCTTTTTTGATAATGATAATAATAAAGTTCAACACCAAACTGCTGTGCTCAAATAATATTCAGAACAAAACCATAATTAAAATTATGAGTTGATGAAACAAAAATGGATTGCTTAGTTGAATACATCCAGAATTATGTCATACATCCATAGCTGGACAAACAACTACCTATCTCTCTTTTTCTGCCCTACATCTCTACATAAGGTTGTACGTTGTTTCATAGACAACATTTTCGCAGAATATTGGTTCATAGAAAATGTTTCTCGTATTTTCATTTCATAGAATGATCATTTTTCAGAGCTCTTACATAGTATAATCTGGTTTTGTATATTTTTCATTGTTCAGATATGTAGTTCTTAGAATTTCATTTCATAGCGTATTCAATCAAATATTATTAATTCGTATAGTATTTTTTGTCTAGAACAGTTGTTTCAAAAACTGAATATTCATAGAAAGTTGTTTGTCATTGTATCAAACTTAATATTTTTTATTCAGTCATAATCAAACTATAGAATTATCATTAAGTACATACCATTATACAAATACAAAAGAAATACCTTTGTCCAAAGAATTTCAGTAAGCGATTTAGACCTGGGAACCGGTCGACGAAGCCACGCTGCGCGGGGCTTCTATTTCTGCTCTAAGGGATAAAAGGTACCTAACGAACCTATCCAGGTTAGAGCAGAGGAGGTACACATTTATTATTTTTTAATGCGGGGGGCTCCGCCCCCTGAGCCCCCCTTGTGGGGGCTTCGCCCCCCCGTCCCCCTTTTTTGGTATCGCAAGGATGACGATACGTAAACAATTAATTAAAAGTAAATAGGTATTTTATTTATCCGGAAAACTACGCTCGAAACCTAACCAATCCAAGTCGGTTTTACCCTGACTAACTTGGATTGGTTAGGTTTCGAGGCTAGAACAGATTGAAAAGCTAGCTAACCTAACCTAACCTACCCTACCTAACCTACTTTGCCTACAATTTACCTACTTTTCTGGTAGCAGTTTGGTTTTTTTAGAGGGAGGGCGAATCAGTGTATAAGAAACAAAATACTTACATGAAATATGACTCATTAGGTAAGAATATCACTATGCAATAAAGTAAATAGTGGAACTAAATATTATATAAACTAGTAACTATAAAACAACAATCTATGAAATAAGTGCCTACAAAACAAAAATACATGAAATGTAATTCTAGTGTTTGGTTACTTTGTAAAGTAAAAAAGTTAGATAGCAATATACATGGAACTGAATGTCTGTGAAATATGTTTTAAGCAATTGAATAGTCTATGAAACAATAATATTGGAACAGAAAATATATGATCCAAATAATATATGAACAAATTTCTGTGAAACGAAATTCTATGAAACTTCTGTCTATGAAACAGTGTGCCACCCTCTACATAATCAAATAGACGACATGTTATGTTATTACGAGTATGTCCTAAATATGTAATTACAAAAATTACAAATAAGAGTTACAATAACTTAAATAAGTAATTTATTTTTCATGTTATTATTGTACCTATACCATATTAGACACCTGCACATCCACTGCAGTTTTACCAAATTCAATATGGGATCTAGAACAAGAATTATTGAATGTTAGACTCATTACTAAGCTATTTTAACCCCTTATGAGCTCATATACACTCTCATGCTTTCTTTTTTTATATACTATTACTAATGAAGCCACGGTTACAAAGATAATGTCAGCAGTGTCGAGATAAGAAATAACATAGCTTATAATTTAAAAAGTATTTAAGGATATCAAATCCTGATAATGAAAGAATAATGGGCCATAACTTAAATAGTGAAATAGTTGCTTATAATAATGCATATATGTAGTTACATTCTGTAAGCCTATAATAATACATACCTACATGATATTAAGGATACAGACATAATGCATACCAACTTTTTATTAGCTCTATAACTTCATTTGAATAATTATACTTAAATTTGAACACAAGCAAATACATTTTTGCTCTCAACTTAGCTATTTTAAAAATGTTAAATATCAGTAGGTGTAAAATTCACTCTATTTTAACATTTAGCTACTGATGTGACTTAAATTATGATCTAATGATAATGCTGAAAAATGTTTAGGTACTATTTTACTGTCACATACCTAACTTTAAGGAATGAATCTCATCACAAGCATTAGCAAGTGAGCGTTTTAAGTCACTCATAGTCATGTAAACATATACTCATGTTCAAGTTATGAATATATACAATTTAAAAATGTATGAAAACGAATATATGTATAAAATTACTCCATGGTAGAAGAATATTTATCTTGATCAAGAATTCGAAATGAAATTAATTCAAAAATGTTAACAATGTGTTTATGAAATCATCATAAATTTGAAAAGTAGTAGTATTCTCAGAATTCCTTCAAATTCAACCATTTCAAAGGAACTGCTTGTGAACTTATTTGAAAATAACATATAACCACTTTGGTAAAGACGAATTTAATCAACTAATAAAAATCTATTGTTGAATAATATATCACACTTATAACAGCTCTACAATTGACACAACACACCCATAATATTACAAGTGAATACATTTATTTGTTATTGCCTACTGAGTACTTAACCTAATATAGGTACATATTTTTAATACACTAGGTATTATTTAGCACGCTACTAACAGTAATAACATAAAAACCAGAAATTAATTTATGAAGATATTCTCATCAGACTTGGTCAAGTTAGACTATTTAATAGCATAAACAAAACTCAAAATATATGCTAAAAGCTATTCATATTCTTTATTAAATTTGATTATTTGTATCTATTGAAATCATTATGTAATATGTATAGATAACTAAATTTGTCCTATTCTTAGTCCAATAGATGAAGATGTTTAAATGTCAATTAACATGACAAACTAAGTTCTAATAATTACTTATATAAACTTTATGTGTTCGCATCTATTCTATTTAAGGGTCGGATTCCCGATTTTGTCGTTTTAGACCTATTTTCGAACAAAGAATTTGTTAAGTAAATATAACTCTACAAACATATTTCTTACATGAGCGTATTCAGAAAGAACCCGTGCAGAGGCTCCAATTGATATTATATTTAATATTACATGGATTTCCTAGAAATCGGCTCTAAATGTACCGAAAAATGAAAAAATCGCATATTTTTCGAACACGACGCAATGCATATTTTTCTTTTACGGACATCAAATATTCATGTTAATTTAAAAGCCAGATAACTGAATTAGTGCATCAGGGCATATTCATATTTTTCCTCATAAAGACAACGGAGAATTTTAATCCTTAATTTAAAATTACGTATATTCTCCATACAAATGGCGACACGAGTCAAAATTCTCTTCTGACTCAGATGGCGCGAGCGCCTCCTCGAGGTCGGACGCACGCCAAATCGCTCCCGTTGACAGCTCCTTTTGACATTGAAAATGACATAAAATCATATACATATACGTCAAGGGATGCCAGTACTCAAAGTGTCTTTAAATAAGTAGGGAAAATCAGAACGAAGAAATTCTTTCGAACCCCATCGTTTATTTAAGTTTCTTGTTATTTTTAAGACGGAACACAAGAAAACTATAACAACTGATTCAAAATAAAACTCAATACTACCGAACACGTATAAGTTACATTCGCAAAAACTATTAAAAATGAAAAAAGTTTACGGATATGATTTGGTGTAATGGAGTTTATTTTCTATACTCTGGCAACAAAATACGTCATTTGAAAAACGGTGACGGCTCGAAGTCAAAACGATCAGGATGTCAATTTAGCTGTAATAATAATAAGAAATATAGAATATATTTGTTATATAATTATAATAATAGGTATACTATACATATTGAAAGTGATACGAGTCTTTAATTAATGGTTGATTTGTGGAATAAAATCTGTGCTCATCGCCACCGCGATTTCTACGGCCGTATGACTTGATAAGAAAGTATGTACCGCATCTTCTCAGTACATTTAATATTGAAAGTAAATTATTTTATTATTTTTTATTTATTCAAATAAGTTATACCTACAGTATAACAGTAAAAACCAAATCCTCGCGAACTACAAAGTACCTACATAAACTTTAAAGCTGAGCTTTATGATCAGTAGCCGTATCATAGAAACTGCGGACGGCACGAGAACCAAAAATGAGCTCAACTGCACATAAATAAGTTCGGAAACGTAACTTATTGGTTTTTGGTTTGAAACTAGTATGATTTATATATTATACTTATATTCTCTTTCCAGAAATGGCACAAGCGCTTTACTCATACTTAAATACTGAAGGATTCGCTGAGTGGCACGACAGGACTATCAATACGGACACAAAAACCTACCTACTAGTTATTTGGCCGTGTTTTCCCTGTAAGTTGCAATACATTCCTAGTTATTTATTTGTATTTTCTATATTCTTGTTATTATACGATTTGAATATTAGGTATGCATAAATTTATGGCCACAGCTGGATATAATTTTTTCACTTTTGTATCGTATATCTGCTAGCATACAAGTAAATCGTCTTCTGATAGCCAAAATTGTCACTCCTCTTAGCAACCTCGTATGTCAGTATTGGTGTATCCTAAATGCGTCTATACGTATAGTTAATAGGACAGACCTACGTCCAGCAGTGGACTATCATAGGCTGATGATGATGATGTTTTGATCATAGCACGAGCAAATACTCGTACACGTTTATGTGACGTAGGTAGCTCCAAAATGGTAAATTACAAACATATTCTTGTAAATTCGACGTTTTATTGCGTATTTTATACATTGGTAAAAATAAATGTAAACAATTAGAGACTCAACTTATTGTTCATTTGAATGACAATGTCAAACTTCGTGTATAAGCTATTTTTGTCAGGTAAGATAAGAGTGCAAAGGTGGGATCCAAATTTATTTTAATTTAGAAACTTGAAACTTTAGTATTAATAAGGTATTTTACAAGGGTACAAGAAATGTAATTTAATCATGTCTTAAAGGTTAAAAGGGGATTAGAATGTTTATAGCTATGATAATCCCTATAAAAGTATTTTATAACAAGGGGATGCAAAGCTACAATTGGAGACCTAAAACATTGTAGGAGGTTTACTAAGTAAAATACGAAAAACGCAATAATATATCAGAGTGTAGGGACATTTCATGTTTGAGAGGGTTAAGTAGGGGTGTAGATTTTGTTTAAGGAGACTAAGGTAGACTATAAATTTACTGTAAATTACTAGGGCTAGAAAGATGGCATTTTTACAGAAGGTTACTTATATAATCATTTGTATACAAAATAAGAAACCATTTTATAAAATTTAAACCCTGAAGTGGTTAAAAAGTAGTTGAAAGTTTGTATGGAAATAGTGTGATTTGAAAGATAGCGACTTGATACGTCGTATTCCAATTGCTGATTAAAAAATAAGACAAATCGATTTCAGCTTTTTTTAAATATTTATCCCTTAACACTTTCGACGCCGGTGACAGTGTTCACCGTCATACAAGTGTACAAAAAATGTCCGAAATGTTACGTCCGAAATTTCATTGAAAAAAGCATATTAACAATATGGTGAATGGTTTAAAATAATGTTCAAGTAATAAGCCAATTCATTGGGGGAGGCCTATGTTCAGCAGTGGACGTCTTTCGGCTGATATGATGATGATGATGATGATGATGATGAATAAGCCAGGGTAAAACCGACTTAGAATGGTTAGGTTTCTAGGATAGGGCGGAGTGAAAGGCGTAGTCTATAGAATACTTAAGTAAGTTTACCCATCCTCCTTCTTGTAAACCCGAAAAAGGGGCGACGGGAGAGCGAAGCGCCCCACAAGGGGGGCTCGGGGGCGAAGCCCCCTGTATTAGAAAATAATTAATCTGTACCTCCTCTACTCCTAACCTGCATAGGTTCGTTAGGTACCTTTTATCCCTTAGATCAGGAATAGGAGTCCCGCGCAGCGGGGCTTCGTCGACCGGTTCCTAGGACCGTATCCGTATTGATGACTAAAATTCTTTGGACTACAGGGTTGGGTGGTTTAAGGGAAGGTTAAGTTTAAGGAAAATATTTTTTTAAAGGTAGTTAGTTTTAGTACATTAAGTAGTAGGATCATCACAATTATGCACAATTATTATTCGATACATACACATTAGACACGAAAATCATTAGGACAAACGATATTTAGGAACAACCAAGTTAGGATCAACAATTTCGGCAAAACAAAAATATGTGCAACAATGTTTAGGCCATTCATTTTTCGGCGTAAAGTTGGTATGCGACAAATTTTTCGAAATAAAAAAAATATGCCAACCGATATAGACCCAAAATTAATTCCAACCTTTTTAGGGTTCCGTGGTAAACGAGGAACCCTTATAGTTTCGCCATGTCCGTCTGTCTGTCCGCAGCATAGCTCATAGGCCGTTAGTAAAAGAAATTTGCAATTTGGTACACGTATACCTACATATCAGTCACACCGAAAAAGAGGTAGAATAAAATTTATTAAAAAATATTTTGTGGTAATCTTATAGTATGGTTGGTATTGTTGAATAGGTCTATAAAAAAATTCGGGTTACAAAAGAGAGTTTTTTTTAGGGCTCCGTAGCCAAAATGGCAAAACGGAACCTTTATAGATTCGTCATGTCCGTCTGTCCGTCTGTCCGTCTGTCCGTCTGTCACAGCCGATTTACTCAGAAACTATAAATGCTCCAGTAATGAAATTTGATAAGAATACGTGTTGTATTAACCGCTACAGAATTATGATACTAAATTGTGAAAAAAATAATTGGGGTTGGGGCCCTCCATACATGTAAGTGAGGGATAGATTTTTTTTTAGATGTATACAAGCGTGTGGGATATCAATAGAAAGATCTTTGAAAATGATATAAAGGTTATACATCACACTTTAATTTAAGCGAACCATTTTCGAGATATCAGCTCTCAAATTCTGAAAAATGTGCCCCCCTCTATTTCTTAAACTACGTGCATTAAATTCTAAAAACAAATTATGTTGCATATTAATAAACTCTATCAACGATCTCTTATAGTTTTTAAGATAGGTTGATTTAACTGTATTTTTTTAACGATAAATTGATATTGATACGGAACCCTTCGCGAGCGAGTCCGACTCGCACTTTGCCGGTTTTTTTTGTAAGTTAACGTTTTCGGAATTAACCGCTATACAAAAAAAATGTTATCTTGCCCCAGGGTCCGCTGGATGAGAGTGACGTAACGTATGCGGAGTGAAATTTGCACAAATTTTGAACAAGTAAAAACAAAATAAAAAAAATAAATTTAACTTGTGTCTCAATGCTAAATTAATTTGTATACAATTGTTAATTAAATTGGATAGTTTTGTCGGGTTTGGCATCTTTCTTTAGAAATTATGGCCAATTGAGTAGAACAATGTCGCACAACTGCATGTATTTTCCACAAGACACATTTGCTAAGGCCAAAATCGACGATGATTCTGATTTTTTAGAAGAAGGCAAGATTTGAAACACTGTTTTATAAAAATCTCGCATTCTTTTCGTTTCCAATAAATGATATTAGAAACCCTAGTGTAATGTAACAATTTGGCTACAGCCACTTTTCAGAAAGAGCTCGAATAAAGGAAATTACGTTAACCCGAATCACAAAATCGAACAGGGAGCTCAGAAATACTTCTAAATATGACAACAAAATTGATGAAAAACATCCTCAAACCATGGGCATTACGAAACATAAACAAAGAGTAAGCCTATCAACACGGAAAATAAAAATAAACAACTTTGAAAATATGACTTCGCCATTTGATCAAAAAGTGTAAAAAACACTGCTTTTTCAGTAACGGATGTCACGGTGAACGACTTATAGCTAATTTCAATTAAATTTTTTTAGCATAATAAGTAAGTATCAATAGACCAATTAACAAGAATATGAAATATAATGAGCAAAGGATTTTTATTTAAAAAGTTTTCCTACAGAAGATAAAATTAGAGGCAAGAAAAATGCTAACATTTGTTTTTTCGACATCAATGGATAAAGTATCATAAAACTAAAGTTATACACTTTGGATTCAAGTAGTTTTTATCTTGCATGAATACTTGTTAAAATCAATATTAAAAAACGTACATGTTCAAGAAAATAATAATGATACCAATTATTTAATATAATATTAAACTTTGTGCAGATTTCATTCCGCATACGTTAGGATCGGTCATTGTGGCAATATTTGGGAGAGGCCTATGTTCAGCAGTGGACGTCTTTTGGCTGATATGATGATGATGATGGATGATGATGATGACATTACGATACAAGCGTGAAAAAAGTAAAGGTTGGCGATAAAATAAAACACGACTGAAAGGAGTGTTTTAAATCGACACGAGATTTTAGGATTCCGTAGTAAACTAAGAACCCTTATAGTTTCGCTACGTCCGTCTGTCTGTCTGTCTGTCCGCAGCATAACTGAGTGACCGTTAGAATTAGAAATTTGCAACTTGGTATAGTGTACAATCGACAACACAGCTGTGAATACAGACAAAGTGCCAGAAATATGTATACATTTATGTCCAGGCAATAAAGTTCTGTTTACATATTTTTGGATCTATGCCTGTGTTCACAGGTGTGTTGTTGATTGTACATATTAATCAGGCCGATAAATTGATAGAACAGTGGCGGCTGCTGATTTCGAGAACCGGTGGTGCACTTAGTATAGTTAGTATGGAAAATAATGTCGTAATTAAAAAACGCAATTTGCACATTTATTTTCACACATTTCATAAAATATTATTTTATTTACTATACCTACAGTTTTAATTTTGTAATTATTAAATTAAGAAATTCCGTGTAATAACACTAAACAAACAGAAACAACAAGTGCAAAGATATTACGTCCCTCCGGCCGATGCGCGCCGCCTCGTGTCTAGTCGGGAAATTCCGGAAGTCGTCGGCACCGCCCAGTCGGGACGGCGCTCCGAATTCGCATAATTATTGCTTCATACAGTTTGTACGTAGCATCTTCCGTCTCACGCGCCAGAGGTGTTTACGCGATTCCTATATAATTTCGACTTGATGACGAGTGCGCTCCGCCGAGCGCACGGATGACTTTTAGTACGCGCAAAAAAATAATTTAACGGACTTCGCCACAGTGAATGGCTCTATAGATTTTTTAAAATATGAAAATAAAAATATAGGAATGTAGTATGGATGGAATGGGTAATTTGATAAAAATGTTTATTGATGACGATTCTGTTAAATTTTATGGTAGTGCAGCGCACGAGCGCACTTAAGGTACAGCCGCCACTGTGATAGAATAAGATACAAGGTGATCCTATTAACTATGCGTATTGGACATTAGGAGGTAAATGCCCATAATCGCCACGCTGGGCAAAAGGGTTGGCGATCGCAGTAATTTGTCCACTGTGACGATGCTCTGCTGCTGCTGCTCATCATCAATCTTCTATAAAGAAATAGTTATTTGTTGTACAAGGGTGCAAAGTTGTATTTTACCCGCGAGCATGAAATTGAAACACGAGCAAGCGAAAGGATTTCATAGTTGAACCACGAGCGAAGCGAGTGGTTTTAAAACAGAAACCTGAGCGTAGCAAGTGTTTTAACTTACGAGAAGTAAAATACATTTGCACTCGTGTGTAACACAAAATTTTTCCCCTCACTATAGCGAGGAACAGGAGAAGGTTTATGATTTGAATGAAAAAAATTGAGGATATACTTCATAGTAGCAGAAGTGCTGAACCAACACCAGTTTTCTTTTTTATCTTTTAATTTCCAAGTTGCCCATTCAAAGTTAAGAGTGGGATCAAATTCCTGCTTGTACAAAATCAGACCTAACTTTTTTTCTATAAGAGGTAACGATTTAATTATTACTTTGTCATTATATTTTCTAAATGCAGTTAAAAATACGTGGTTAAAGGACCCCGGGCCTAAAGTATGGAAAATGTGGTTTCAGAATCACAAAAAAGTTTCAAACTAATGTCAATTGTTTAAATAAATAGACCCGAAGTAGAACTAAGTACTACTTTGTTATCTGGTACAAAATCGAGCAGAACATGGAAAGGGACCCGGAAACCGTGGTAGCACCCATAGAGTTTTTTGTTCAGGGCACTGAAATCTATAACATATCAAAATTTCAGAAGATTTGACTGAAACCACATTTTCCATACTTTAGGCCCGGGGTCCTTTTTTTGGGTTCATTAACGGGCATGGTGTATACAGTCAATTTCAATTGTCTGGATTTAATTCAATGTTTTCTCATTGAGTTCATAGGCATTTAAAAGATTAAGGTCATATTTATATTTTAATCTGCATAAATATAACAAGAGAAAAAATTCTCTAGATGAGCAATTTAAAAAATCGTATTTCGGAAAATAGGAAAAATAACAATTTTTTTTTCCAAATCTAATTAAAGAAGATCTCATCTATAATTTATGATAAAAATAAAGAAAATATTTTATCTTCCACATTGATTTTTTTAGAGTCAAACATGAGCATTTCCGAACGTCTCAATTTTCATTTATTTTTTTCTATTACAAGTAGTTGCTCTAACACATTTATATTTATTTTACAAGATGAACACGGCAAGTACTTTATTTTTTAAGAATAAAATTATATTTGATATGCACCAGGGTTGGCTCAAGAACCAATTGAAAATATAATGACAAAGTAATAATTATTTCGTTACCTTTTATATAAAAAAAAGTTATTTCTGTTTTTCCACAATTAGAAATTTGACCCCACTCTGAATTTTGCAAGGGCAAAACTTGGAAACTAAAAGATAAAAAAGAAAACTGGTGGTGGTTCAGCACTTCTGCCACCATGAAGTATATCCTCCATTTTTTTTCATTCAAATCAGAAACCATGCAACACACTCGATTTGTTGATTTCACCTGGAATGACCCTTTACCATTATTTCGTTAGGTCGGTTTGTCTTTCTTGAGTGAAATCTAATTTCTTATGATTTTTAACACTTTTTTTCCTAAGTTTTCAGCTTTGTTCAAGTGGGGAGCAAAAGAAATAAACGAACACTGACGTCGTTTATACCAAGAAAGAAAATAAAGTATGTGAGTTACAACCCGCAAATGGTAGGTATATAAACCCCTAATATTTTCATTTGCAAGTATAAGTATTATTTTTTTATATATAGGTAATATAAAGACAGGGTAGAAATTATTTTTGGGTTAGTGAGGGCAGCTACCAGATCCAGAGTAGCTATGCGAAAATGGTCTTATAAGACCTTCCTCGATTTTAAATTAGTGAAAATTGGCGCTTACTGATTTTGGGAAAATCATACAGGTTGCGAGAAAATTGTAATTTTTAACAATAGTACATTTGTTGTAGAGGCTGGTAAGTAAGCAATAGATGAATGAGTTTGTTTGACGGCCGACCCTTGGGGAGGCCTTCGATAGTACGAGTTCATCTATTGCACTTTTAGCCGAGGCTAAACATTGTGCTTTTCACGACAACTGTGAGGAAATAAAACACATTTTTTATAATTATTAAAAATTAGTCACATTTTTATGTGGCTGAACGTCATGATCCTGTGCCACAAAAATTAAAAAAGCAGTTCGAGAAAATTATTTCAGAGAGATTCTATGAAATCCGTGTTTAGATATGACCTTTTAGTTTAAGTTCAACATTGTTGTACTGTTCGTGACGCTCATAGATGTACAGCTCTACAGCTGTCACAATTTGACAGCCATACGTCTATAGGCAACTTTCCGTACTGTGTTTAGTCAAACAACCACCATATTTACGAACAGTGTCGTGAAAACTTTTTTTGTTGCCAATCGATCCTGTTTCTGTTCAGGATCAAAAGCTTGTATGAGACCAAAAAAAATTTTTCGGCTAGAAAAGCCACAAATCGAGATAATGAATGTAGCTAATGTTTCCACACAGTATTATTTTCATTTAGCATAGGAGGTATAATTATCGTGACATATGATGTAATTAAACTTTCACTTTTTTTCCATAGTAAATGTAACTATGAAAACAGTTTTCTTGAAATTTTGGCTTTTTTATACATTGCTATAAGTTGACCCCTAAGAAACTATTGGTACTGGATATGAATGGAATCGATTAACATAAAAAACTAAGCGTGAAAAAATATTTTTTAGTACAGATGGTGTATTTTTTGGTGTATGGTGTATTTTAGTGGATCATTTTACGTCAGGTCCAAAACTTCGGAGGAAGGAAACTTCGGATCTGTACTAAAAAACGTCGTAGGAGACACGTGCAAAAACGAAATTCGTAACTCGTGTCGATTTAAAACACTCCCTATCGGACGTGTTTTAAAACATCGCCACTCGTTTCGAATTTCATGTTTTTCGCACTTGTGTCGAAATGTACTATTTTAACATTCATACAAATTGTATGGGGATTTTAAATCTCGATTTGCGGCTTTTCTAGACGAAAACTTTTTTTTGGGTCTATACAAGCTTTTGATCCTGAACAGAAACAGGATCGATTTTTTTTAAACGCGTCCCAATGCTGGGCAAATGTCTCTCCCTCAGATCTCCACAGCTCCCGGTTCGGTGCCAAGTCTGGTCAATTGTTGGCGAAGGCGTCCAGGTCGTCCTGCCATCTCCGCCTGGGCCTGCCTCGTCCCCGCCTAGTTTGCGGCATCCACTTGGTGGCAATTTTATCATTGTCAATGGTAATGAAGTTCGTCTATAAAAACTGTGTTTATTTATATTATATTTTTTATTTTTTTATTCACAAGTACGGTTGCAACCAATTGCACTTGAAATTTATTTTTAAAATGGATCTTTTCAAATAGGAGATGCAGCATGACTTCAAAAAATTTAGAACAAATCTTAATTTGCTTTGCAGAGCTAAAACAGCAATGAGTCCATATATGTATACTTCAAAGAAAGGTAATAGAAACTTCAAAGATAGGTACTCTCTTTTCAAAATGGCAGATAATTTTTAATATAACTTAGAAATAGAAGAGGTACTATTTTTTCACAAAAGGTAAACCAATGCAATATTAATTGATCGAATTCAGGATCTGGTTCCGCTATTATTATGGTTACTGCGAAACCCTTTCGACGTTTTTATCGAAACCAGGTAGATTAGATAATTATTCAATAGGGGGTCTGCATAATTAATGAACAATAGTATATTTAGTAGCAGTATTCCGCCCATGCGAAGCCGCCGTAGCTAGTTATGGAAAATTACTTTATTTCCAAAACATAATGTAATATTTATAAATGTACGTTGTATAATAATAATAACATTAATAACAATGATACCTCGTGTGAAACTAAATGTAATTTTTGGTAACCGTTATAATGGCGGGACCAGATTCTGAATTCGATCGATTCATATTGCATTATTTAGTACTGAATTAGTACTATTTGGTACCAGTTGTATAATAATTTGTACCTCTTCAATTTCAAAGTTATATTCAATCAGTCTGGTCCCGCCATTATAACGTTATAATGGCGGAACCAGGTCCTGAATTCTGTCGATTCATATTGCATTATTTAGTACTGAATTGGTACTATTTGTTACCTTTTGTAAAAAAAAAAATTACCTCTTTTCAAAGCTATATTTGAAATAGTCTGGTCCCGCCATTATAACGTTATAATAGCGGAACCAAGTCCTGAATTCTGTCGATTCATATTGCATTGTTTAGTACTGAATTAGTACTATTTGGTACCTGTTGTAAAAAATTAGTACCTCTTCCATTTCAAAAATTATATTTCCAATAATCTGGTCCCGCAATTATAACGTTATAATGGCGGAACCAGGTCCTGAATTCTGTCCATATTCTGTCGATTCATATTGCATTATTTAGTACTGAATTAGTACTATTTGGTACCTCTTGTAAAAAAATTAGTACCTCTTCCATTTCAAAATTATATTTGAAATAGTGTGGACTATTTCCCGCCATTATAACGTTATGATGTCGGGACCAGACTATTCGAAATATAATTTTGAAATGGAAGAGGTACTAATTTTTTTTACAATAGGTACCAAATAGTACCAATTCAGTACTAAACAATGAAATATAAACCGACAAAATTCAGGACCTGGGTCCGCCATTATAACGTTATAATGGCGGGACCAGACTATTTCAAATGTAACTTTGAAATGGAAGAGGTACTATTTTTTTTACAAAAGGTACCAAATAGTATCAATTCAGTACTAAATAATGCAATATGAATCGACAGAATATGGACAGAATTCAGGACCTGGTTCCGCCATTATAACGTTATAATGGCGGGACCAGACTGATTGAATATAACTTTGAAAAGAGGTACTTTTTTTACAAAAGGTACCAAATAGTACTAATCCAGTACTTATAAATAATGCAATATGAATTGATCGAATTCAGGATCTGGTCCCGCCATTATAACGGTTACAATTTTTGTGGAACATCTCAAATTATTTTTTAAAATATTTTTTAAGTTATTTTTTTTAAGTAGGTAGTAACACTACGATGTACCTATGTAAAGTTGAATATTTTATGCCATATACCACAAAAAAAAATACCGAAGCTTACCAACGCCATAGGTGGAATTTGAACCCAACGTCCTCAGCTTTCGTGGCTGAAGCTTAAACCACTGGAGTGGCCGAGTGGTTTAGGCAACAGCCGCAAAACTGAGGACGGCTCTCCAAATTCCACCTCTAGCGTTGGTAAACTTCGACATTGTTTATTTATTTAGTACCTATATGACATCTAATATTTAAATTAGTAAATGTAATATATTTTTTTAAGATCTACTTTTTTCTTGTAATTGTAATTCTTCAATTTACAGTTGTAATTGTAATTCTTGAAATAAACTACTGATTACCATTTAAGATAATATAATAAATTCCTTAATGTTTTACCTATGTGCATTTTTATTTTTATAATGAATGCAATTTAATTTAGTAAAATAACCTCCCTTAAACCTGATAACTGCTGGTAAGTCACATTAATAATTATACAAATGTAATGCATAATTCCATTCATTTGGCTTTTCACGGAAACTACTTCACCATTGCACTGAAGCGAGTTGTGGAGAAGATAGAATCGGGTTTTTTCTTCAATATACGATAATAAGAGATTGTGCATTACATCTATACACTTATTAATCTCATCAAACAATTGTTCAGGTATATTTAACTTCTTAATAACCTCCAAAAAGAAAAAATAAATAAATTTAGAATATTTACCTTTGTAAATGTCAAATTAGTATGGACTCGCAAATGTGCGTCGTTGGCACTGCAATCGTTTGTGGACTCTTGTGCGTTTGGCGCACACAGCAGTGGGAAAGTTGAATGTCTACGAAAAGCTGGTGATAGTGAATACTTAGGGCCTATATTCAACAGTATCGTGTTCTGATCAGAAAAATAGTTTTTTTTTTTATTATAGTGGACTAATGGCTTGCCTTACAACCAGTTGGTCAAACAGGCATACTATCGGAGTATCGAACCAAGCTATTTTGTTCTAATGCGGATTTTTTTTCTCTTACTATTTCCTAATCAGAATACGATGCTGTACGGTCACCATCTGATATAGCGGAGCGGACAGGGTGCTCATAAATATCTGAGCAGGCCGCTATTATAATGGCGTTCGTGTGCATGCTCAGATATTTTTGAGTGCCGTGGTCGTTCAGATATATCTGATGATGACTGTAACAAATTGATTGATCTGTACTGAAAATCCATTTGTAGTACAATTTTTCACAAATGTTCACTAGTGCGAGCTGTGCGAGTAATGGCTCATTTCTTATCAGGTAGAAACTTCAGAGGGCCATCTGTACTGAAAAACGTCGTATGATACGCGTGCGAAAAGGAAATTCCTAGCTCGTGTCGATTTAAAACACTCATTTTATCTTCTTCCTATTAAATCTGTCTTTTGCATTGCATTGAGACGACTCGAAAAGACAAGGATAGTCTTATAAAATCTATCCCTCTCTATCTTTTTACCATCTAGTACTTTGACAAGTGTAATTTTTCAAAAGAGGTAGTGATAAATAACAAACTCGGCCGCTTTCATTTAAAAAATCACCAAGGGTCAATTACCCCGCTCGGTAAAATGAGGTAGTGTGCGTGAAGTGCGCGTGTGTGCGAAACGGGGAAATTTGACAGAATCTGTAAAATTTCCCACATCTATCCGACCCTTAAGATAGATTTTGTCTAACATATCCAAAGTCTTAGTACCTAATTAACATGAGGTACAAGGAAAGTATATTAATTTAGATAATCAAAAGAAATTTAAGACAACAATATTCGACCGATTAAAATTTGGAGTCGGATTAGGAAAATATTGTTACGTTCGTGGGGTGGGTTTTCTATAGAAAATGTATAAATAAGCCACTAATAATTAGTGGCTTATTATATTTAATTAGTAATTAAAACTGACACTTTAATTACTAATTAAAGGAACAAACACCAAACTAAAACAGTAATCACACACTTAACACGTCACACTGATTCACTCTCAAACTCGCCGTTAGAATCGCAGTTTTCGCTCTTGATGTTATCTCTTCGCTGTCTCAATTGAAACTACTCCTCGGCCGGGTCATGCTGTGTATTTATACCAGCCACTCAAATCTACAAAGTACGAGAAGATTCGACTCTAGAAAGTTCCCGAGTTAGGTGCGCGAACATTCTAGAGTATCGCTGTCTCTTTCTACAGGTTTCTCTTTCACACCCGTCCAGAATGTTCTCTCTATAGCTGTCTCATTCACATCCTTCCAGAACATTCTCTCATGCTGTCTTTATCTAATAGTGCTTTCTCTTTCACTCCTATGGGAAATTTAGCTATATACCGATTTGTACTTGAGAGGCCCAAAAGGGGTCCTGAAAACGCCTGAAAACGGGTTTTCAGGTTATTGCGCCATCGGATAGAGGGTATCCTGAAACGGCCTGAAAACATGTTTCAGGCGCCTGAAAACGACGGTATCTGGGGTGAATATTTGATTTTGTAGTATGTGAAAGAGGACCTTCTGAAACGGCCTGAAAACGCATTTCAGCCTGCTGAAAACGCTTCTAACGTGTCTAAAATCATATTTGTAGTTTTTATCATGCCACCGGCGTAACACTACCCCCTCCTAAGACATGCTCGTCCCGAGCATCATTATTTCCGTGGTATTTGGCGAGCCGGTCTACGTGAACAATCTTACATGGGCTTCGTAAATTCCTCCGTATCCGATACGTAACGTCATTGATCTTCGTAACCACTCTGTACGGCCCGTCCCAATTCGGGGATAGTTTCGGAGACTTTCCTTTCTTTCTCATAGGGTTATGTAGCCACACCAATGAGCCTTCCTCGTACCCAATTTGGTTGGACTTCCTGTCATACCTGGTCTTCATCCTCGTGCTAGCTTGAAGCCCGTGCTCGCGAACTAGACTATAAACGTCATCCATCCGGTCTCTTAGATCGCACACATACTCTGTTATAGACCTCGGAGCATCTGGTGGTCGTCCTGTTAAGAGGTCAGCAGGTAAACGAAGCTCTCTTCCGAAATTGGCATATGCGGGAGTAACTGCAGTGCTTTCATGGGTGGCGGACCTGTATGACATCAAAAAGAGAGGGATATGCCGGTCCCAATCTTTTTGGTGACTTTCGACTACCTTGGCAAGATGTCTCTCCAGGGTCTGATTGAATCTCTCAACCATTCCATCGGACTGAGGATGATATGACGTAGTTCTTGTCTTATGCAATCCCATGATTCGACAGGTCTCTTGGAATACCGCAGATTCAAAGTTCCTGCTTTGATCGCTGTGGGGTACTCCAAAACGGCAAATTACTTCATTGACTAACTTTTCCGCTATTGTGACTGCTTCCTGATTGGGAATAGCAAACACTTCAGGCCACTTGGTGAAATAGTCCATCACAACAAGAATGTACTTATTTCCAGAGTCTGATGTAGGGAACGGGCCTGCGACATCTAACGCAATCCTTTCCCAAGGTGCTCCAACATTGTAGATCTTGAGCGCCCCTCTGCTTCGGGTATGCGGTCCTTTAACTGATGCACAGCTTACACACTTTCTACACCAATCATCGACATCCTCGCGGCAGTGGATCCAATAAAATCGTTGTCGAATTTTCATTAAAGTCCTTTTAACTCCAAGGTGTCCACCAGAAGTACCGTTGTGGTAGCTTTCTAAAACTTCTTTCACTCTTTTCCTTGGGACAACAACTTGTAGGTGGACATCTTTCCCATTCGCTGACTCCCATTTCCTGCATAATACGCCATTATGCATGACCAAACTATCCCATTGCGCCCAGTAGCTTTTTGTAACTGTCCCCATCGGAGCTACTTCACACCATTTTGGTTTAGGTACGCCTGCATTAACCCAGTCAAAAATGGGCTTTATGTCGGGGTCTTCTTTTTGTGCATGTTGCATGGATTCATCGCTCCACTCCTCACTAACTGTGTCTGTTCGCAACATCCTCAAGCATTCCTTGCCCTCTTGTCTAAGACAATGCTTGCAGTCATCTGGGCAAGGCCTCCGAGAGAGGGCGTCCGCATTTCCATGCGATTTTCCACTGCGGTGTTCGATTACAAAGTCATATTCTTGAAGCTGTTCGATCCAACGTGCTACCTGTCCCTCAGGGTTTTTAAACTCCAGCAGCCATTTCAAGGCAGCATGATCAGTTCTTATCCGAAACTTCCGCCCCAACAGGTATTTGCTGAAATGCTGTAACGTCTTAACAACGGCCAGCAGTTCCCGCCGAGTGACGCAATAATTTCTTTCTGGCTTTGATAATGATTTGCTAAAGTAAGCGATTACCACATCATTATCTCCCTTCTTTTGTGACAATACTCCTCCAATGCCTGTATTACTGGCATCAGTATCCACAATAAAGTCCGCTTCTGGATCTGGATATCCTAGTATTGGCGTTTCGCAAAGTCTTTGCTTGAGGTTGTTGAAACTTTCTGTACATCTCTGAGTCCAGTCGAACTGTCGCTTTTCTTCCGTTAGTTCGTGCAGTGGCTTTGCTATATCCGAAAAGTTCTTCACAAATCTCCTGTAGTATGAGCAAAGTCCTAAGAAAGCACGTACAGCAGTTTTGTCCCTCGGTATGGGCCAATCCTTTACAGCGCTGATCTTTTCAGGATCTGTCTGGATGCCGTCCTTGGAAATCACATGTCCCAAATATTTGACTTTCTGTTTGAAGAGCGAACATTTCTTTGGGCTTAGTTTCAGATTTGCCTCTCGTAGCTTAGACAATACTTGCTCCAATTTATTAAGGTGGTCATCGAAGTTTTTACCAATGATGATAATGTCATCCAAATAAACCAAGCAAGTATCTCCTAGTAGACTAGCTAATATTTGTTCCATTAACCTCTCGAATGTTGCCGGTGCGTTGCACAAACCAAAAGGCATAACATTGAACTGCCAGAGTCCTTTACCAGTTGAAAAAGCAGTTTTCTCTTTATCCTTATCCTTGATTTCGACCTGCCAGTACCCACTCTTTAAATCCAACGTTGAAAACCATTTCATTCCATTCAAAGTGTCTAGAGTGTCGTCGATTCGAGGCAATGGATAGCTGTCTTTCTTAGTCGCATCATTCAGTCGGCGGTAATCGACACAGAATCTCATAGTGCCGTCCTTCTTCTTCACCAAGACCACGGGGGAACACCAAGGGCTTGTCGAAGGTTCAATGATGCCGCCCCGTCTCATCTCCTCGATCATTTCTTCAACTTCCTTTTCTCGTGCCACTGGAACTCGTCGAGGTCGCTGCCGAATGGGCATCACTTCACCAGTGTCGATTTCATGCTGGACTACGCCAGTTCTTCCAATATCGCTGTCATGCGCAGAGAATACATTGCTATACCGCAACGATAACTGACGTGCTTTGACCAGCTCTTCCTGAGTGAGATCATTTCTTGATTCGCCCAACAACCCTTCTATGTCCGTGGAAAGCAAGGAATCTTCAGATTCCTTATCCTTGGTAGGAGCCTGACAGCTTTGTATCCAAGAGAGTTCCTCACATTTTCCAACCAAAGTACCTTTGTTAAGGACACACTTGGTATCACTGAGGTTGAGAACTCTCACAAATGCTGCAGGTGAAGTTGTAACCACCGTACGAGCTGCCATCCATGGTTTACCGTTGGATACTTTTTCTACAACTACACATCGACGACCTCTCTGACTTGATGTTCCTGGTAAACGCACTGGGACTAGAACCTGTGCCTTTGGTAGGAGAACAGTTCTTCTAGAGCAGTAAACATTCCCACTAATTCCTCCTTCCATAGGAACCTCATCAAATCTAGTTTTCAGGACTCCAACTTCCATGTCAATTTTATAACCATGGCTCCTCATAAAATCAAGTCCAATAATACAGTCGTCAATTATGTCGGCAACAATCACTTTATGCCGATAAATGTGCTTGCCGATTCTTAAATCCACTCCTGTCTCCCCCTTGATGGGAATATGCTGGCCAGTGGCTGTAAGCAGCTGTAGATGCTTCGGTTGGACTACATGACCTCGAGTCAGGTGTTTCAGAAGCCAAGAATTAATCACCGTCCGAGAAGCTCCGGTGTCGATAGTAAGGTTACATGGTATTCCACCAATTTCTCCCTTGACGACCAGACTATTCCCGTCGTTGACTTGTGAGATCACTACTGGGACATTTCGACCACCAGCCAGCACTCGTCCCTTAGTCCTGGCTCTTACTCGTTTCCCTGCTGCGGCTCTGGTCGTACAGAGCCCTTATTCCTGGTCACAGGGGATTCATCTCGTTCTCTCCTGCTGCTTCTTTTCGGGCAACTAGTTTGTATATGGCCACGTTCTCCACAATGGTAACATCGTGGCCCAAACTCCCGACGTGGTGCAATCGGCTCCCTAGCAGATACCTCACGTAGCTTATAGGATCTTGATGGATCTTGGCGTACAGCTTCAACTTCTAGGGCATGAGCTACGGCATCCTTAAGGCTTTCGTGGTGCCCTAGTCGTACTGCCGCCCTTACTTCCAAATCTCGGATCCCATCAACAAATGCCTGCACCAGCATGGTTTTTATCCAAGAGTCAGCTGAACGTTGGTATGCCTTTCTGACCAGCTTTTCAATTTCCAGGGCCCATTGTTGCAATGTCTCATTACGTCCCTGCGTTCTGTCTTTCAGTTGAGCTCGGTAGACATGTTCTAGATGACTGTCTCCGTAACGGGCTTCTAATGCTTCTAGAAGCCGGTCGTAAGTTTGCTCTTTTCCAAGAGCTTCTAGAATTGTAAGAGCCTCGTCACGAAGTGCCAGCGTCAGAGCCGTCATCGCTTGCTCCTTACTCCAACCGTTTGCTTTGGACACGGACTCGAACTGTAGCTTGTACGCCGCCCACGAAGATGTTCCATCAAAAGGAGGTGCCTTAAATTTTCCACCTCCCGGCACAGATATCACAGGTGTGCAGGGACTGATGCCACTAGCTACTTTTAATTCAAG
The DNA here is from genome assembly GCA_025490895.1 of Thaumatotibia leucotreta. NCBI lineage: Eukaryota > Metazoa > Arthropoda > Insecta > Lepidoptera > Tortricidae > Thaumatotibia > Thaumatotibia leucotreta. Next base: position 43,540 of record JALPQI010001576.1, on the reverse strand, counting down.
TTTCTGGAGGCGACGCTCAACCGCTTCCTCTACAACATGAATCTTGTTCTCCATGTCACTGAGCTTCCCTTGGACTTCGTACATTTCTTGCTTCCATTCAGTAGCAGCCTTGTGCAACTCTTGAAGAATCAATTTCGACTGTTCTTCTTGTTTCCGCGACTGTTCTTCTTGTTTCCGTGACTGTTCTTCTTGTTTCCGCGACTGTTCATCTTGTTTGCGCGACTGTTCATCTTGTTTGCGCGACTGTTCATCTTGTTTGCGCGACTGTTCATCTTGTTTGCGCGACTGCTCCTTCAGGAGAATCAGAATAGTTCTGAGGTCTACGTCTTGAGTATTCTTAGCCTGCAAACCAGACGGACCGGGCTTGGATGCAGTATCATCACATGCTGGAGGCTCTTCACGTACTGCAATATCCTCCTGCGCTGCAGGTTCCTCACGTGCAGTTTGGCTCCGGGTCACAACTCCTTTTGGCTCGGTCTCGTTGTCACGTGGCGTTATACCCATTTTCTATCCCGCTTCTGACACCAAATGTTACGTTCGTGGGGTGGGTTTTCTATAGAAAATGTATAAATAAGCCACTAATTAAAACTGACACTTTAATTACTAATTAAAGGAACAAACACCAAACTAAAACAGTAATCACACACTTAACACGTCACACTGATTCACTCTCAAACTCGCCGTTAGAATCGCAGTTTTCGCTCTTGATGTTATCTCTTCGCTGTCTCAATTGAAACTACTCCTCGGCCGGGTCATGCTGTGTATTTATACCAGCCACTCAAATCTACAAAGTACGAGAAGATTCGACTCTAGAAAGTTCCCGAGTTAGGTGCGCGAACATTCTAGAGTATCGCTGTCTCTTTCTACAGGTTTCTCTTTCACACCCGTCCAGAATGTTCTCTCTATAGCTGTCTCATTCACATCCTTCCAGAACATTCTCTCATGCTGTCTTTATCTAATAGTGCTTTCTCTTTCACTCCTATGGGAAATTTAGCTATATACCGATTTGTACTTGAGAGGCCCAAAAGGGGTCCTGAAAACGCCTGAAAACGGGTTTTCAGGTTATTGCGCCATCGGATAGAGGGTATCCTGAAACGGCCTGAAAACATGTTTCAGGCGCCTGAAAACGACGGTATCTGGGGTGAATATTTGATTTTGTAGTATGTGAAAGAGGACCTTCTGAAACGGCCTGAAAACGCATTTCAGCCTGCTGAAAACGCTTCTAACGTGTCTAAAATCATATTTGTAGTTTTTATCATGCCACCGGCGTAACAATATCATACACTAGGTGACTACGGATCAAGATCCTCATGCTATTAAACATGTAGACTCATGAGTATATTATTATACAAACATATAAATCATGATCAGGTGCAAGTGAACAAGGAGACATATTGGTAAAAATCTCATGTCTTTCTAGATTAACATTTTATAACAATTAATAATGTTCAATAAGGTGTTCAATTTAAGCCTTTATTATAGATTGTAATATTAAATGTTCCAGCGAGGGGCGCATGATATGCTATCAGTATAATTTCACCCACAAATAATGAATTATTGCTTTGACAAAGAAATTAACTTATCATCTTGTAACTCACATTTTCACATATAGTCCGGGAGCTAAACTTTAACTTGTTCGAGAAAATTACATTAAATCCTACAGTATATTTATTTCAGGCATATGATAAAACATCGTTTTGTGAATATATGAATCTAATTATCCCTAATAAATGTGTGGAGGTTTTTTCATAAAATCAATATTAAGATTTAATTGTTTAATAAAAAGAAACAATAAATCCTACAGTAGGGATTTATTATCCGAGGGGCCTAACTGAATATTTAAGACAATATTTTAAAAAGTCACCACTGAATAATCGAAGATATAGTCAGCAAAAATAAAATTATTTTTAAAATTCATAACATTCAAACAAAAATTAAACAAATGGTGATTTTTTACTATAATGACCCGACAATTATTATACTCATCCAAAGAAAAAATTACGTCAGTGACTCAATGCTATTTTTTTTTACAGTTTTAACTGATTTACGTGCAGGCGCATTAATTCTACATTTTATTTTTTTAATGTACCTCTTGTCAATAATTAGTTGTGGCACAATACCAAAAAAATCCCCTATGTATACTCTAAGCATTTCCTACAATTTTCGAAATGGTTATTGTTAAAATAAATCGGAGCGGCGCTGACGTCATAAATGCGCGGCCGGCCGCAGGGCAGCGATAAACGTAGGTGGGGTACTATGTAGACAGGACGGTGCGTCAAATTACAGAAGGAATTTCGTAGGAAGGAAGTAGAAACTTCTTAAATAAAAATTAGTAGTAAAATAAATAGGTATTAAGCAGTTTATGAACTGACGATTAAAAATGTAGGCACCTATACAACTTGTAGCCTATTAGGGGCCTGCATTTAATTCCCGACGCAAAATGAGGTGTTACAATTATTCAAAAATGTATACAGGGTGTGGCCTGTAATAAGAGCAATAAATGAAAACATAGACCCTTTAACTAATCAGTAATTAACTCCAAATGGTTTTAATTAATTAAAAATGAAAATAAATTTTCTATATTTTTCTAACAAAGTTAATCGACCCAGCAATGTACTGCAGACATTATGTGTCCAGTCGAACATTTGACATTGACATTTAGGTACTATCGGTTTCGCGTATTATTGAATCTAAATGAATCAGTATTGCTTATTAAACATACCTATCTACTTATTGATTACTTTGTCACTTTTTTCAACATTACCTACGTAACAGATCACAATCTCAATTATCAGGTGTGAACTGACGAAATAACTAAATTAGTAAAACGCCATAAAGTGACTTCAAAACAATTTATTAAGTAAACGGTTACAACAAAAATAGTGCACATATCTCACCGGGTGAACTCTTAACCACTCAACTTGCACTTAAATTAATTGAATTTTTAGACATAGGCACGACTACGATGATGTCGACGATACGATCTGCTTCTTTATTTGACTCCACTCTGACACGACATAACACGTACCGAGAACAGGATCTTGTCGAAACTAAGTAAGAATTTTACTGTTAATCTGGTTGGAAGTGAAAACCCACAGGTCACAGTCAGAACTGCATTTGGTATACTTACGTTGCTTTGAGATGACAACAATAGTGCTTGGTTCTATTATCAACTCAGATAATATTCGTTGACAAGTCGTTTACACAATGATTGGCTTACTTTTCTTATTAATTATGTGCTTCGTGTGCATCGCAATTCGCAATTTTATAATTTATTTTATTATTTTTGGTAATGTTTTGATATAACAACTTGACGTAAATTGTCATTATGTTGTAATAGTAGAAAAACTGACTTCAAATAAAAAAGTTCGCATTTACAACTGCATGGTCTATGGCTTCGAATGCAAAGATACCACTACTAAATTGTGCACTAAAGAGTAAAACAAAAACGGTCTTCGTGAGATGACTCCTGTCAGAATTGTGTCCCTTTCTATTGAAATGACCATGGCCAAACAAAACACGGGACAAATGGCTTATAAAGCGATTGTGTAAGTATCCGGGGGCTTAGCATATCTTGTGTGTGACTGAAACACTCGGCTTTCTCGTGGCTACCCGTCCCTATTGGACTATATTGATTAAAAAGAGACGAAAAAAGAAAAGGACAGGCCGAGTGATGTTGTCATTGTCAAACAGAAGGTACAGTAGCGAACCGGGATTGTTGAGTCACTTGTTACAGTTCGTAAATTAGTCGGTACACAGTACTGATCGGGATAGATTCGTTATTAACGACTTTTGCCGAAATCTGTTCACCAATGATGTAGACGTTACTATGGTTAAATAATAACAAAACTCAGTTAGCCAATGGCCGAGTCCGCGAATTCCACGGAAGCTGATGTTGCTGTGGTTACATTACAACAAAGCTTGATTCGTTATCAACGACTTTTGCCGAACTAAGTTCAACAACGATGCGGACGTTGCTATGGCTACATTATAACAAAATTCGGGTGGCCAATGACCGATCCCGCGAGTTACACGGATGCTGACGTCGCTATGGCTACTTCATAACAAAGCTTGACTTCATAACAAAAATTGACTTTATGGGAAACAAAGTTTCTGGCAAATGATTAATATAGTAAACAATAAGTATGGCATAAGATGTTATGAGAAACAATATTATGTGTGTTGAATAGGATAGCAAATAAAATTATGGCAAATGAAATTCTAGCAAATGGGGGTATCCCCGGGTGGTTTAATGTTTTTATTTCGAAAAATTTGTCGCATAACAACTTTACGCCGAAAAATGTATGGCATAAATATTGTTGCGCATATTTTTGTTATGACGAAATTGTTAATCCTAACTTGGTTGTTCCTAAATATTGTTTGTCCTAATGATCTTTGTGTCTAATGTATATGTATCGAAAAATTATTGTTCATAATGGTGATGTTCCTACTATTTAATGTACTAAAAGTGATTACCTACCTTTAACTAATTTAAAAAAAAAAATTTGATTCCTTATACTTAATTATTACTGAATAAAATTCCCTGTTGTCCAAAGAATTTAAGTGAGCAATTTTGACCAGGGAACCGGTCGACGAAGCCCCGCGCAGCGGGGCTTCTATTTCCGCTCTAAGGGCTAAAAGGTACTTAACGAACATATCCAGGTTAAGGTAGGGGAAGGTTCAGATTATTTCTTTTTTAATGCGGGGGGCTTTGCCCTCCGAGCCCCCCTGGTGGGGGCTTCGCCCCCCGTCCCCTCTTTTTTTGGTTTTGTAAGTATGAGGATGTGTAAACAATTGATTAAAAATACTTAAGTATTTAAAGACTACGCCATTCACTCCGCCCTAGCTTCGAAATCTAACCAATCCACGTCGTTTTACCCTAGTTTATTACTTGAATATTTTTTTTACCATTCACCCTGTTGTTCAAATGTTTTGCATGTTGTTATTAAAATGCCTTTTTGAATAAAATTTCGGACATGATAAAAGTAGGCGCAGTGAAAATTGACAGTTCGAGTAGTAGGGAAAACAATATTTATTACAATGAACATTAGGATTATTATGCTTTAGGTCATTTGACGTTCTAGTAATGAATATTAGAATAAATATGGTGTAGGTACTTTAAACGTGTATGCGCAAAATTAAGTAGGCTAAACAATTAGTATGCCATGTAACATTATGCCAAACATTCTCGGCCAAAAAATTTTAGGACAATCGACGTTATGCGACACGACAGGCACCCCTCTACAGTACAAAACAGTCGTTGGTGGGTCTAGCACATCTTGTGTTTGATAGTCACTCACGGCCTTCTCGCGGTTTTTTTAATCAATACAATCAAAACGAGACGAGTAACCGACAATTTCGCGAGCGGCAATCAAACCCAAGATGTGCTAGGTTCGCTGTCTTTTTCGAGGTGTCATTGTAAACTTCCGATGATAAAGTAAAAACCTCTTTGTTGTTAGGGCATCTTTTTGGAAAATTTTAAAACAAACTTGTCAAAATAAACGTGTTATCACGCGATTAGTTGTTCTTTATACCTGGGCTTAAGAACTAGTTTCGATTGACTAGATTATGAAACTTCGCCTCGGTACCAAGAAACCACCTTGTACCAAGACATCTAACGATCGGTAACGACAATTTAACGATGGTTAAATACATTGATTATGTATTGCAACTTTGAAGTGCTATATCTCAGAGTTGGTTAACTTTGAAGCATTATGATAAGGTCTAGGTAATTGCGTATAGTCCAAAGATTCATCGCTTAAATTTAAAGCTCCTATTATTGGCCACACCCTGTATATATAACTATACCTCTCTCTTTCACGCACAGCGCACGGCATCGCCGCACACGTATCGTAGGCACATGCGCGGGAAGGCGGGATTTAAAAAATATTCGTTTTAAGATTATAGTTGTTAATGTCGATTGCTCGTAAAGCACTTAATATATTTCAAATATTTTATTTTTATTTTGCGTGTTAATAAACATATTATCTAAGAAATAGATCATCGTGGCTGTACGTTTTCATTGAAACGTCTTATAAGCAAAATAAAATAATAACAGTGAAAAAACAATAGATGCAACTGTGTCACCGCGGAGAAAAGTTACTAAGACGTTTATATCTTTATTTTGGTCCAATGACCAAATTTTCGAATTGCGCAAGATTTTGTAAGTTATATTTTTTATCAAAAAAGGAAAAAAAAATTAAGGTATAGTTTTTTTTGTATAAGCTTTACGAAAAAACTGGGGATTTTTTTTTCCTTAATTATAAATCATCTGAAACAATAGAATGAATGCATAATCTCGAGGGTAGAAATTATTGAACGTGCTGTTCCAATTATTGACCTTCAAGTCCTCGACTGGATGAGAAGCTCTCGCGCGGCACTGGGGATTATTGCATGGTGTGAATCTGTATACCCTAAATATTCATTAGAAAAAGCTTCCGAAACTGTAGGATTTAATGTGACCAAAAACTTTTCTTCCCCCGACTAATACCTCTGATGTTAAAAGACCTGATCATAATTATTACAATTAAAATTATATTAAATATATTATTCCACAAGACGGAGAAATATTCGAATACTGTACATTATTCATAATTTGGTGTCTAATTCATAGGCATGTGTAGGAATTACATGTACATATTCCCATTTGTACTATGTATTTTTAAACAAATATCGCAACATATAGAAAACGTACATAATGTTTATGTCTCTAAACATCTACTAGTAATTTACCTCGGACTAATTACGAATATAATTACAGGATTAAACGAACTTACCTGAAGTGAAGTTCTATCCTGATTATATGAAGTAATTAGTCCGAGGTAAGGGTGGATCCCTCCCACCCAAGATTGGTACATAAAATGACCATTCTTGCCCTGTTAATCTCTCAATTTAGCTCTGAACTTAATGACAGCTTGTACTAATGTTGCCAGTTGCTTCGTTTTTTGTTTTTTTATTTAGGCTTTAAATCGCGACGAATTGGCCGCAGGGCGACCTACTACTAGTAATTTACCTCGGACTAATTACTTCATATAATCAGGATAGAACTTCACTTCAGGTAAGTTCGTTTAATCCTGTAATTATATAGAGGATGGGAAACGAAGGGTTACAGGCCAAGTAGATATATCTGGCCGAAGGAACTGAGGCCAGATAATACGCGGCCTGTAACCCTGTTTCTCGCCGAGATTTGTATAGTGCTTATCTCAAACTGGCCATGAAATAAAACGAACTAATTTCGGCGAACCATACTATTCAATTTGTAAATAAACCAATAGTACAGTATCGTATTTTTTTTTTATCTGTTTGAGGTATCCTTTTACTCGGTGGTATAGACATTAGTTCTTAGGTTATTTTTTTTTCTGTGGCTTAATATCAAGACCTAATGTCACAATTTGACGTTTCAAAACAAAAGACAGTTTGTTTGCAGTCCTAGGTGTGAAATAAATACATGAAATCTCTTTACATATCATCTTAGCATATGACACCGGATACATAGTATTTTCGGGTTTCATTTAAAGTAAGTAACATCAACATTCCGTAGCAAGTTTGACAAAATGACGTTTATTAAAATTTGGAAAATTATTTGTATCTTATTTCAGTTCAATGTTTTACATAGGCTTTTCCTATTGCCTAAGAAGGTAATACCCGTAATCAACACTGACAAGCGGATTGGCGATCGCAGTACTGTGTCCACTATGATTCTGCTGAACATCGTCAATCTTCGATCAATGGTCAGTGTCTCTTCAATCCCTTAGTGAACTACGACACCCACGGGAAGAGTTGGGGTGGTGACAAATGTATTCTTAAGGTAAAAAATCCAGTATCGTTTTATGTTAGGTATTCCAAAACACGCACCAAGCGCTTCGCTTCAACTTTCCTTAGGCAAGGCATTCTACTCTTTGGCAGTTCAAAGAGTAGAATGCCTTGCCCGAATCTGTGTTTCCACATGTGTACAATCTGAATATCTTCAAGGCAAGAGCAAATAGGTACATCATAGGGAAGCGTGCTTAGCAATGTACCGAGAAGAAATTTCATAAGTTGCGAAACTTCTATAGAGAATGTTCTCGGCAAAATAAATTTTACAAGCAATCTAATCATGCCAAAACCGTACATGCCTTTTAAAGTATATTTTACGCCTCGTTTATTCAATTGTCAAATACAATAACCTTCACAAAAAAATTAAATGTTCTCATGGAAACATTCTCAATGAGAACTTACTCTTAAATTCTCAGAAATTTCCGTGTATATTCCCGCAAATTTGAGAATGTTCTGAACGTACATTGCTAAACGTGCTCCACCGTAGACTGCATCATCACTTACGAGCAGGTATGATAACGGTCAAACGTCTACCTATACTGAATAAAAAATCGTACTGCCGTCACCACGCGGACACAACCGGGATACCCTGGGAATAGTATAGATTTTTTTTATTTTGTTGTAGTTTTTTTTTAATTTTCCAAAGGTCATTGGGCGTTTTTGACCCGCTTTATGATTTTTCGCGTACAGAGACCAAACTAGCTTTAAAGTAAAGAATTAAATCTCACTTTTCTATATATGTAATTTTTCCGTATATATCAACCGGGAAAAAAAAAGTTATTCGACTTTTTGTATCTGAAATAGTGTTTTTAATGTTTTTACTTTCAGCATTTTATAATTGCGTAAACAGTTGTGACCTACTTTTCTGGTTTCGCCTTGCAAGAATGCGACTCATACCACTCAGTAGCACTTACATTTACCTACATTCCTAGCCCTATTTCGTTTGTGTACGCAGTGGGTCATATGCCCGAACAAAATGCCCAATGACCTTTGGATATTTTCATATTTTTTCTACTCAGAATCGCGAGCTTTTTAGATCCTCATTAGCAGAAAAAAGTGTCCTGAGAATTCCATTTTTTTTTGTCTTCCACTGAGTGACGGTCGAAGAAAGTGTATGACAAATAGTAACTCAATGGAATTTTTCTTGGGACACTTTTTTTATTTCTATCAGGATCGAAAGAGCTCGTGAATCTGAGTAGAAATAAATGTAAAAAAGTCCAAATTTGGAAATAAAAAAAAACTACAACATAGAAAAATTCCGCCCATCAAACTATTTGGCTACTTCAGCTTCTACAAGGTATTTCACGCAGACTGTACCTAGCTCCGTTAGACGAATCTTAAAATCCAATAAGCCAAACGAGGCTAAAAGTCCGATATTTGCTGAGGGCCGGAGTAATCGCCCAACTAGCAAAACAGTCATATAACATCGGGCTTACTCAGCTAATAAGTCGTATAAAAGTCATATAAACGCGAATTACACAGTACCTATCGTATAAAGCCAGCTTATACAGCAATATGTCGTATAAAAGTCATATAAACGCAAATTACACAGTACCTGTCGTATAAAGCCAACTTATACAGCAATAGCATAATAGTCGTATAAGATGTCATATACACGTTTATACGACTTTCATATATGACTTAAGAGTCATATAAGAAGTTGCTGAAAAATACACATTTATAAAACGCTTATATGACTTTTTTGCCGAGTAGAAAAAACTTATATGACTGACTTATGACTTGTGAGAAAAAGTCGAGTAAACGTAACGCAGTTGCTATTATATGACTATTGTGAATTGTCATATAAGATTAATGCTGAGTAACCTGCTTTTACATGACGCTTATACTTGACTATTTGTCGAATAATTACAACTTATATGACCTATGCTCGAGTAAATGGAAAAATAATTGCTATTATAGAACTTTTTGGTTTCAGCTGTTACTTTTATATGATTAACGTATCTACCTGTAGGTGTCATGGCGCTTAAACCACTAAACTTGCTATATAAGAACTAATACGAAGCAGTTATATGATATGTCAATCGTATACATGTCATATAGTAGTTTCCTTCGTAATAATTAAAAATATTTAGTTAATTTATATTGTAATAACTAATAATTAAAGTGGCGCGTTCATTATTTACTACTAAATATAGTATACTTTATCAGTAAAGTGGTATTCGCAATACATTTTCACCATTAGGTAGAATTTATAATGCCAATTATAACATGGTCATATATTACTTAGATAGCTCTGTCAAAACATACTCAACGGCATTAAGTGATTTAATTTTGTTTACACCAGCTAGCACTAACAAAATTATATGCACGAGCAAGTTGTCAATCCGTCTTCTGGCTAGTTTCGCTGGACACTTTTATTCCACAAATTTGGCATATAAGTAGCAATTATACGATCAATAAATAACTAACTCAACGGTTATATGGCTCTTATATGATTAAAAGTCATATAAAAGCTATATAAGTCGCTATTATACAGCTAGTTAGCTATAAAGTGGTCACGGCGATGATTATTATATGACTAATAAGTGGTGGCAGTTTCAGTTAAATGGCTTTTATATGGCTAAAAAGCTGAGTAATATGGGCCCAAATCGCGTTATATAAACGTAATTATTACGCTTTTATGACCAATTTCATAAGCTAAAAGCCTGAATATGTTACGTTTCCGCGACGATTATATGACGAAATTTTGCTAGTTGGGATCCGCTCTGACGGATGACTGATGAGGTAAGTCTGGGCTTAGCCGCTTTCCGCCTCTGACATGCTCTGAAAGATCAGGTACCGGATTCCTGTATTTTCTCTATACAAAATAACGGTCCTTTCTTCGTTCTCCGGAAAAGCAATTCTAAATTAATGGAGTAATTTAACGCTTCTCTTGGCAAAATAAAAAAAAAGTGCTGTAGCCTCCTCGTCGTAGAACAAAAATTCTATTTAAAAAAAAAAACTAAAAGTGGGTCGAAAAATATGTAACTATCTCACAAGATCATCATCATCAGCCTATGTTAGTCCACTGCTAGACGTAGGCCTCTCCTATTAACTAATGCGTATATAGACGCATTAGGAGGTAAATGCCCATAATCGCCACGCTGGGCAACCTATACTAAATAAAAAAAAACTTATTGCCGTCACCACGTGAACACAACTGGGATACCCTAAGAAGAGTATAGAAACTAAATACATGGCGTATCAAACTATTTGGCTACTTCAGCTTCTACAAGGTACTTCACGCAGACTGTACCTAGCTCCGTTAGACGAATCTTAAAATCCAATAAGCCGGACGAGGCTAAAAGTCCGATATTTGCCGAGGGCCGGAGTAATCCGCTCTGACGGATGACTGATGAGGTAAGTCTGGGCTTAGCCGCTTTCCGCCTCTGACATGCGCTGAAAGATCAGGTACCGGATTCCGGTATTTTCTCTATACAAAATAACGGTCCTTTCTTCGTTCTTCGGAAAAGAAATTCTAAATTGATGGAGTAATTTAACGCTTCTCCTGGCAAAATAAAAAAAAAAGTGCTGTAGCCTCCTCGTCGTAGAACAAAAATTCTATCTTTAAAAAAAACTAAAAGTGGGTCGAAAAATATGTAACTATCTCACAAGATCATCATCATCAGCCTATGTTAGTCCACTGCTAGACGCAGGCCTCTCCTATTAACTATGCGTATAGATAGACGCATTAGGAGGTAAATGCCCATAATCGCCACGCTGGGCAACCTATACTAAATAAAAAAAACTTATTGCCGTCACCACGTGAACACAACTGGGATACCCTGGGAAGAGTATAGAAACTAAATACATGGCGTATCAAACTATTTGGCTACTTCAGCTTCTACAAGGTATTTCACGCAGACTGTACTTATCTCCGTTAGACGAATCTTAAAATTCAATAAGCCGGACGAGGCTAAAAGTCCGATATTTGCCGAGGGCCGGAGTAATCCGCTCTGACGGATGACTGATGAGGTAAGTCTGGGCTTAGCCGCTTTTCGCCTCTGACATGCGCTGAAAGATCAGGTACCGGATTCCGGTATTTTCTTCATACGATATAACGGTCCTTTTTTCGTTCTTTGGAAAAGAAATTCTAAATTAATGTAATTTAACGCTTTTCTTGGCAAAATAAAAAAAAATCGTGCGTCGTATAACAAAAAAAAATACAAAAAGTGGTTCGAAAAATATGTAACTAACTATCTCACAAGATACATTGCCAAGAAAAGACCGAAGAGCTGGAGACTTCCTCGCACAACGCATCAGTATTGTGATACAGCGAGGAAATGCCGCCAGCATCCTCGGTACAATGCCACAAGGGCCAATCTTAGATATAGGTTAGGTTAAGTAGATTAGTTAGATTTAATCTATGTACATAAATTGTAGTTTTGAAAATAAATATATTGAAAAAAAGAAAAGTGTTAAAAATACGATGTTGTAAATAACTTAAAATAAAATATAAAAAGTATAAAACATTTTGAATATAGGGGCCATTTCGAGGTTTTTTGAAAATACCCGGCGACTTTCTCTGGTTAAAAACTGTCTCGGGCGTCAAACTACATATCTATCTATATACCAAATTTCGACGAAATCAAATCAGCAGGTTTAACGTGAAGAGGTAACCGACAGACAGAGTTATATTATTGGCATTTATAATAATAAAGTAAGTATGGATTTAAACACTTTACCATAAGTAATTTATAACATACTTTAGTAATGAATAGAGCCAAGCCCGCCTCAAGGGAACTGGGCACTCGAAACGACGCAAATAAGTATTACAGCACAAATACATTATGTGTAATTTTTTTATTACTATTAAAACAGTTACTATACCATTCTTCACTTGAAAGTTAAAAAAAGGTAAACAAATATGGCTACTTTCCATAGCATTTGACGTTTTTGACACATATCGTGAAACACGTTCGCAGATATTTATTTACGTTAATATGTATACTAATAAAATAATTTAAAAAAATGTATTTGTGAACTTCAGGCTTAAGGTTTCAAGTTGGTGATAAAACCAATATTTGTTCTGAAAGTACGTGGTTATAAAATAAGTAATGTAAGCAAACAAACTGTAAACCAACGTGCAAAGGTTTAACAAGCAGCTAAGTATGGTTTGTCTCTTTTAGTATTATCAATATGTCTACAATAGTGAAAGGGACACACGTTTATGAATAAGGGGGTTAATATACGTGAGTTTAACCGTTTAACCATATTTATATCATTAAGGCTGCGTTTCTTCAAACTTTTATTCGAAGAATAACGCTTACTCTCGGATACTAGTGTCAAATTCCTATGGAGTGTTGACATTATTATTCGAGAGTAAGCGATATTCTTCGAATAAGTTTGGTGAAATCGACCCTATTTTGAAAGAAAAACGGGTCTTAATCGCGGAAATTTACGTTTAAGTAATTGTATCCTGACGTTTCGGGCATGACGTTACACCCGTGGTCGCAGACAGGCAGAGGAAGTCTGCAATTAAACGTAAGAATATAATTAAACGTAAGTTTACGCGGTTAAGACCCGTTTGTTTTTAAAATATGAGTGATAATCGTGAAAGTTTAAGCCAATAAATCGACTCTATATCTGTTAACAATGATTTGCATACGAGTCATACATCCGTGGTATGATTGCACGGAGCGGGCAAGACGCAATGCGGCCTCATTTGCATTTGTGCACTGATTGCCGCGTCAAGCTTTTCCCTGGTAATTACTGCGCGCACGCACTGGCTCACACACGCCGCGTTTTTATTGGTCCAGGCTGAGGCCAGCAGTGTTATTCACTAAGGAAACCGCCTTGCTGTCAGCGCTGTGTCAGCACTGCGGCAGCGTCGAGCCTAAAAATGGTATTCACTAATGTACTTTAAACGACACTAGTGCTCGGCGACGAATGCGGCGTAAGCTGGAACTACACTGCGTCGAGAGTTTGACGTTTAATGTAGGAACTTCGTATTCTCTAACGAAAAACAGCGACGAACTCGCCCACAACCTCGCTCACAACTTCGATCCCTAATGTCAAATAAAACAGCTAGCATTTTAGACAAGGCTGTCTCGACTTCGAGCTTGTTGACGAACGCAGCGTCGAATGTGTGAATAAGAGAATAGTATAGCAGCGTGACTCAGGACAGCATAACCATGTCAATAACAGATAAAAAAAAGTTGATTCACTCATGTAGTAAAGAAACCGCTTCAAAATCCGTTGCGTTACTTAAAGATTTAAGCATACATAGTGACGAACAGATAGCGACAGCCACTTTGAACATTGATTCACCCTAGAGTCATTCAAGATGACAGTTTTAGTATCAGGGTGCTTAGACAAGTTGCCAATCGCTAGCGCTTCATCGTCAATCGTAAGCGAAAGACAGCTAACTGTCTTTGTCGCACTAATGGGAAAGAGTGACAGAGAGGGAAAACTACGATACGCCACTAAGCGCTAGCGATTGGCAACTTGGCTAAGCATCCAGTTCTGCATCCGTGTCGAAGTCGAAGCGGGCTCGAAGCGGGGTCGAAGTGACAAATAAAAGCGTATGTTGCGACACAGTGCGTACGCGGGCAGGCTATTGTGCTAGGAGCCCTAGGAAGCTAGGCCGTAATTGGCCGTCCACACGCAACACCTGAGCCCAGCTAGTTAGCAATAATGCGCTTTATTGATGTTTTATACCTATAAAGTCCACGAGACTGTTGGGTACGTGACACCGTTCTTCGCGTACATCGAAAGTTACGAACACAATTTTTGGTGTATCTTAGTTTTATAACTGGGTTTTGTTTTTAAATAGAATTCTCGCATTTTCCAATCCTTCCATATATTTCTAAGATAGCTGTCATAGCCGTCACGTACCCAACAAAGTAGAGTTTTTCGTGGAAATATCTTATAACTCGATATTTTTCTAGCAGGAACGAGAGATTGACAAAATTAAACATGGACATAACTGTTGTCGACTTTATGTAGATTTATATATCATCACCATCATCATCAGCCTATGATAGTCCACTGCTGGACGTAAGCCTCTCCTATTAACTATGCGTATAAACGCATTAGGAGGCAAATGCCCATAATCGCCACGCTGGGCAAGCGGATTGGCGATCGCAGGAATGTGTCCGTCCACTATGATGACGCTGTGCTGCGCATCATCAATCTCGTATAAAATAATGGTCAGTGACACTTCAATCCCTTAGCCGACTCTTACGACACCCACAAGAGGAGTTGGGGTGGTGACAAATGTATTCTTATTGCCGTCACCACACGGCCAGATTATATATGTATGAACAAAATGTCGTGATTCAAATACATATTCTTTGTTGATATGTTACGCACCTTACACCCTGTTCTCGTAACAATACTAACTTCGTAAAAACAAGTAACCAAGAAATATAGGACACAACTAAGGTGAAAGTACTAGTGCGCAACATATCAACAGAAAAATATTTATTTGAATCACGATATTTTGTTCATATATAAATCTGTACATAAAGTATTGTCATGTGTTTTGGTAGAGGAGTTCGTTAATTTTATTAAACAGTATTTATTTTATAAAGTGAGAGTATCAAAATTTCTCATAATTGCAAATTTTCTTAGTCAACTCTATTGTATGAGTAAGCGGCAGGTGCTTTTGCTGGCAGTCCCAATAGATGGCACTTCAGTACGAGTTTCAATGTCGCATATTGGGACATTGGAAATATTAACACTCAGTCCTAATAAACGTCAGCCAGTCTTAATATTATGCAAATAATATAGATATATGCGAATTATTTCAAAGTTGGGATATGAAGCATTAAAGGCACATACATTAATCATCGTTTAAATGTCCTGATAGTTGATTTTATCTTATCGATGGCAACTCAAGCTATAATGACGAGTATTGGTACAGCGTCGGGTACTAGTACTTCCACCTTAGGCTTTGTTTTAAATATCGAATACTTCAGATTAATAATTCCCATTGCCTTTAGGGCTTATTATACTAGTCTTTGTTATTTTGATGGGTACTGTATACCTACAAGATAATATGAAAAAAATAAAGCATCAATTGTGAGTAGGTTTGATTTGCATTATTGTAATTTATCTCGCTGGATGCGGGTGGCACAGGACCGGTCATTGTGGCAATCTTTGAGGGAGGCCTATGTTCAGCAGTGGACGTCTTTCGGCTGATATTATGATGATGAATTTATCTCTAGCAGTAGTCTGTCCACTATGATGACGCTGCTGCTCCCATCATGAATCTTCAATAAATAAGGTCACAGACACTTTAGCTGACTCTTACAACGCCACGGGAAGAGTTGGGGTGGTTACAAATGTATCCTTACTGCCGTCACCACCCAAGCGGTCAATATACCTGCGTGTTAAGACAAGTTGCCAATCGCTAACGCTTAATCATCAATCGTAAACGAAAGGTAGCTAACTGTATTTGTTGCACTAATATGAAAGAGTGACAGAGAGGGAAAACTACGATACGCTACAAAGCGTTAGCGATTGGCAACTTGGCTAAGCATCCTGTGATCATGACTAATTGCCTAAAAGGCCCTAAAAATAATTAAAACTGCAAACTACCAGTCCATCACTCGTCAACTATGCTAATGAGCATCCCGCATAAGGCACAGGTCCCATCAAAAGGGAGTTAGCGATTGATAGCTTGGCTAAGATAAAGGTGGATTTAGACCAAACGAGCATTCGCTCATTCTTTTCACCACTACAAAATCCGTTCGTTACACAAAACTTGATTCCTCAAAATATGATTATTATCACAAATGTATGTTACTTGGTCATGGCTGTCTATGTATTTAAGTATCTACATGTAATAATCTATTATATATGTATTAATATATGTCGCCTGGTACTCACATCACAAGCCTTAATTGAGTTTATATTGATTTAAACTTGCACGATTATCACTCATATTTTAAAGACAAACGGGTCTTAATCGCGTAAACTTACGTTTAATTATATCCTGACGTTTCGGGCATGACGTTATACCCGTGGTCGCAGGCAGACTCACGTCAGTATATAATTAAACGTAAGTTTACGCGTTTAAGACCCGTTTGTCTTTAATTGAGTTTACCGTGGGACTAGGTCGATTTGTGTAAGATGTCCGGAGATATTTATTTTATTATTTAATTATTTATTTATAGTTTATTTATGGCCGTTTTGGCGAGAAGGTTCTCAAGTGGCGGCCTCGTACGGTGCAGCGTGGGTAGGCCCCCCACAAGGTGGACTGATGACCTAGTGAAGGTCGCAGGAGTCCGCTGCATGCGGGTGGCACAGAATCGGTCATTGTGGCAATCTTTGGGGCGGCCTATGTGCAGCAGTGGGCATCTTTTGGCTGATATGATGATGATTTATTTATTTATAGTTCATAGCTAGTAGCTCGCGGTGAGACCAGTGTATAATCGTCGGCCCCTCGCGGCAGGGGCCTTCAGAGGGCACCGGGTCCTGAATATTTAACACATTTTCACATCTAATTTCAACCAGAACCCTGTTCACAACCCTAGCTAAAAGAATTTTAAACATTGTCAGACTTATCGCGCTAAATTGCTTTTTTAATCAACCGCCATTTTGGACGCTAAATTATATTTAGTGTGTAAATTCGGTTTCGCGAAACTTGCGCGAGGAATATTTATTAGTCTGTGAAATTTGCATAGTTTCGCCATGTATTATGGAAATTGTTTAATTTATTATCTGTGTTTGTCTCTTAATTTATATATTGTCTTAAAGCTTGCTGATATTTAGTTACTCTTAATAATTTCATCCAGGTGCTACTTTTGTTAAAAACTATCGTTTTACCCCCTTTTTCATAAACGTTTGTTAACTTAACAAGCCGCTAATAATTGTTTGTCCCTTTCGGTTTTAGCAATGTGTCCATAAGAGCAAAAGAGACTAACAATTATTAGCGGCTTGTAAAGTTAACAAACGTTTATGAATAACCTTCGTACCTTACCTTCGTACTTTAATTACCTTCGTGTTTGCCGTGTTTCGGGGTCAGCCGGTATATTTACCAGCATCTAGCGGGCCAGCAAGGCGGTGGCAACTAACAGGTTACTAATTGTCTCCTGTTCGTTGCCGCCGCGATTTGGGCTCTACTTTTCACTTACGATCAGGTGGAGTGGAGCCACTTATTTGTTGTGCCAACGTTATTTTTATTGGGTCGGCAACGCGCATGTGACACCCTGAGGTTGCAGGCGCCCATAGGCTACGGTGACTGCTTTCCATCAGGCGGGCCGTATGCTTGTTTGCCACCGACGTGGTATAAAAAAAAGAGGGTTAAGGGGGTTAAGGTTTTAGGCGTAAAAAAACAAAACAACACGCGAAACGATATGTTATGATAAACAATATATTTTCTATATTGAGATAGATTAGGCGATCCAAGATTATCTGCAAATGCTCTTTTTATTTATTTTTCTAAATCTACAAGGCACATAATATTAGTATTAAACAGTGCATACAAGTGGTCATACCATCAATCTAAAACATAAATCCAATGACAATGCTTATCACAAATGATGCACAATCGAAAATACTCATCCTCATTTCAGCCATAAGACATCCACTGTTGAACATAGGCCCTTTAGACCTCCACATACACTGGTCGAAAGCGACTCCCGGCGATTTTCTTTTGATCGTCTGTCCATCTTGTGGGCGGACGTCCTACACTGCGTTTTCGAAATCGTGGTCTACACTCGAGCATTTTTCGACCTCATCGACCATCTTCTCTGAGTGCAATATGGCCTGCCCATTGCCAGCCCTATTTGGGTGAATATCTGAGCGTGTCAACCGCCTAATTTTGGTGGCATAATTTTTGCCGAAGTTTCTGAACGTCTCAATGTACTTCGTCATTAAGGTACCGTACCTCCTTTAAATCGCAAAATAGCACATTGTAACGAATATAAACTTCGGCAAAAAGGATGCCACTAAAATTAGGCGGTTGAAACGCTCAGAGGCCCATTTCTCAAAAGCTTGTAAATTGTAATACAAGTGGAAGTCTCTTTTTATAGTATTTTATGCAACAGTTGTTTAAGAGAGGTCAAAAAAGGCGAGTGGCGTAAGTAACAATTTGAGGCGAAGCCGAAAATTGTTAATAAAGACGCCACGAGTATTTTTTGACTCGGTTAAACAACGTTGCATACATTACTTTTTCTACGACTAATGATTATCACAAAATAAAACACAGTTTGTTATATGAAAATATACTTTAATTATTTTACCTATATTTTGAGCAAAACATTTCCCGTCAGCATAACGCACAAAAAAGTTCAAAGTGTTGCAGTTATCTGGGCGAAGAATCATGTACTTTTTGCAGATATGGTAATATTTCCCTGTTATTGTAAAAGTGCGATCAATTCGGTTCTTGGTGTTCATTATATGAACCACTAGCGTTTCCTGGGCATCAATAATATTGTAATTTTTTAAATCGTGTAACTCTTGCCGGCGACAAGCCCCCATTATTCCAAAAATTACAGCCACCTGTAACAAGTAATAGGAATCTAGGTGTTAAAAATCCTTACAATGTAATTAAATACAATATTTGCATACACAGAATACCTAAATAACAAAATTAACCGAATATACTAGTGCATTAATAAAACAATAAAACAACAAGTATGTAACTATAGATTTACCTTGTTGAATAGATGATTCCGATCAGGTGCTTGCTCAATGAATGTTTTTATTTCATCTGGTAAAAAAGTCTTCGCTTTTTTCGCCTTAAAACCTTCTGACTTTCTTTTCAATAAAGCCAGCAACTTGGCGTATTTAGATATGTCTGTCTGGTGGTATATGTTGAGAGTATCATAGATCGTAAAGATGCCGCGATTTTGTAGGCAACAAATTCTCAGTAACTGATTGTGCCGCCGTCGATATTTCTTCCGGTGTCAGAACCAAGTCCTCATCATAATCCATCTTATCTTATTATTATTAAATTTATTTTCTTCACTTCACAGTCCAAAAAAAGATGAAAAAAGAATTTTAAACAAATTTAAAGATTGCCGCACAAACTGAAAATAACAGTGAAAAAACAAATGACGGAATGTAATAGACACGGTAACGTTTTTTTTTTAAACTGTCAGTTACTGCCTGCCGGTGACGATTCTAAAACACTTGCGTTTTTTTCCTTACGTTGGTAGCAATTATTTTAGATACGTTATTATTTCAGACAATATGAATCCAGTTGTTTGTTAAGTTGTCAGGTTTGCGATTTGTTGTAAATTGAGTAGGTATCTCTGCTAGCAGTTGCATTTTAGCGACTTTATAAGCCTAGGGTGTTTTTGAAGAATAGAGTATATAGACTTTTCTGAAATTGTGTAAGTCCAGCTTTTATATTTGTTGGCGGGACTATATAAATGACAGATAAAAGTGCCGGAGTAGAAAAACATCATTAATAAGATAAGGACATGTATCCGCTTGTATTATTTACAAGTTACAAGCTTTCGAGAAATAGGCCCCTGATATTCACCCATTTATGATAATTTGATAAGCAACAAAATAAGGTGCGCAGGGCGCCTCGTAAGACTTTGTGTGGCACCGCCGAGCCGGTTAATTCTGGTCTTCGGGTCGCTACACCGGGTAAGGCGCTCTATGTTTCGCGCCTGCATTACTCCGCCGTGCCCGATGAAGTGGTGGAGTATGTTCGCCGGAAGACTGGCTTCTCGCTGAGGGTGCAGCAGCTGCGGTCGCGCCACTACGTGCACTTCAGCTCGTTTGTGGTGCGCGTGCCGCGCCCGCTGCAGGACACCATCGCGAGTGCAGACTTCTGGCCGAAGGGCGTTGTGTTTCGGCGGTTCCGGGGCAATCTGCCGAACTCTACGCCGGTTCAGATGACTCGACAGAGCCACGCTGTTGTGTCACCTAAATCTACTTAATGTTTCTTTTTTTTTATATGTACCTTTATCTGTGTATCTTTATTGGTATCTCTTTTAATTTTAGTTTCATGACGCATTGGTGTAAACTGTAATGTCGTGTAAACTTTTGTTTCAATAAATAAATAAATAAATCATGCTCATAACATTAATAACGTCATTCCTTTCGAAGATTTGAACCCAGGTACCTCCAACATCATACATCATCAGCCTATCTCAGTCCACAGCTGGACGTAGGCCTCTCCTATTTACTAAGCGTATAGACGCATTAGGAGGTAAATGCCCATAATCACCACGCTCGGCAAGCGGATTGGCGATCGCAGTAATGTGTCCACTATGATGACGCTGCTGCCCATCATCAATCAAATTAAAGAATGTTCAGTGACACTTCAATCCCTTAGTCGACTCTTACAACTCCCGCGGGAATAGTTGGGATGGTGACAAATGTATTCTTACTGCCGTCACCACACGGATTAAAACGCACCTCCAACATTATACGTAGTAGAATATCAGCAATGTGGCTTATGCCGCATCATCATGCTGAGCCAGCGACCATTCTATGCCACCACACATGGCCTAGATCTACAATTTGTAATAGTTTTAGAAACATAATTATTGTATCTAATATCTTAATTACATTATGTTAATCCCTAAGTTTTCATTGTTCGTTTTATGCCATTGTAAATTGTGGGTGAGAATAAATCCCGGCGAGGGCATTATTTGTGTATTTATTTATCGCCCTTTTCGTTATTCGCCTTGGTCGTGACTGTGTATGTATTTAAGTATGTATACTACATACTTAAATACATATACAGGGTGGTCCAAACCTTGACGTCAAAAAATTTTTTTTAGGTTCCCTACGTCATGGGCTATCAGAATATACCACATGTATGTTAGCCGATTTTTTGTAGTTTTCGAGTTATGAATTTTTGATTTTTTTTTTGAGAAATTCTGGAATGAAGAAATTTATTGATAAAAAAAAAACTATTGGGTTTTTTTAATATTTTGATTTTGTAAAAGTATTACTACAAATAAAGCATTTACTGACAAAAAAATTAGCGTCCTCACTTTGATACAAGTAGGATAAAAAATACCAAATTCAAAATTTTACGTTAAAAACGCATAAAAATAGCATTAATGTACGTGAATAAAAAAAATAAGACATATCCCGAGGAATTTTCGTATTCTAAAGACCGCCTTAGACCTTGAGCATTCGTAAAAGCAAAAAAAAAGTGATACTTAATGATGAGGATTTTTCGCAGTAGTCGGTCAAATAAACTTAAAAAAAACTTCTAAATTTTTCATTTAAAAATAAAGTGAAATTTCGTCTGTTTTGTTGTTCTTATCA
The DNA here is from genome assembly GCA_025490895.1 of Thaumatotibia leucotreta. Lineage (NCBI taxonomy): Eukaryota > Metazoa > Arthropoda > Insecta > Lepidoptera > Tortricidae > Thaumatotibia > Thaumatotibia leucotreta. The sequence continues at coordinate 21,535 of JALPQI010001576.1, read as the reverse complement.
ATAAACAAAGATAGAAAATACCACGAAAACTCAATTTGTGTAGTTATTCAAGTAATTTTTAACTACTTTAAAATTTTAAGCTTTTTTAAGTTTATTTGACCGACTACTGCGAAAAATCCTCATCATTAAGTATCACTTTTTTTTTGCTTTCACGAAGGCTCAAGGTCTAGGGCGGTCTTTAGAATACTAAAATTCCTTGGGATATGTCTTATTTTTTTATTTACGTACATTAATGCTATTTTGATGCGTTTTTAGCTTAAAATTTTGAATTTGGTATTTTTTTATCCTACTTGTATCAAAGTGAGGACGCAAATTTTTTTGTCAGTAAATGCTTTATTTGTAGTAATACTTTTACAAAAATAAACTAGTTAAGAAACCCAAGAGTTTTTTTTAGTAAGTTCCAAAATTTCTCAAAAAAAAATTTTCAAAAATTCATTACTCGAAAACTACAAAAAATCGGCTAACATACATGGGGTATATTCTGATAGCACATGACGTGAGGCATCTAAAAAAATTTTTTTGACGTCAAAATTTTTTTTTATTATATATACCTATCATATATATCGTCATGTATCGTCGCCTGGTACCCACATCACAAGCATGAATTGAGTTTATCGTGAGACCAGTGGCCTATTTCTTAAAAGCTTGTAACTTGTAATACAAGCGGAAGTCCTTATCTGACTAAACTTGTTAAAAAGAGACTTCCACTTGTATTACAAGTTACAAGCGTTCGAGAAACGGGCCCTAGGTCGATTTGTGTAAGATGTCCCAAGATATTTATTTATGTATGTATATACCTATATAAATTCTTTATTGTACACAAAACACAGGTAAAAACAAGATATTTATTTATGTATGTATGTACCTATGTAAATTCTTTATTGCACACAACACAGGTAAAAAATACACGTTTAAACAAAAATGTTGACAGGTACAAAGGCGAATTTTATCCCTGTAAGTGATCTCTTCCAGTTAACCTTTGAGCAAAGGAATAGTCTATATGTAGCAAAAGATAGACAAACATACATATACCGTGTACAGCGGAGAATATATTTCAGTATTTATTTAGGTATTTAAAGGCGGTTAAACAGTAGATCAGGCAAAATGAAGAGAACAAGGGAGGGAACGGTTTTTAATAGCTCGCTGGGGCCATTAAGGCCCCATCTTCGCGGATAACGCGGTACGAGTTGGGCCACACGACCGGCGATTTCAGACTCCCGTATCAATATTCACGTATGTAACGTACGTTAATGAATATGTAATTATGTAAGCGTTTCAACCGCCCAATTTTGGTGGCATCATCATTTTTGCCGAAGTTTATATTCGTTACAATGTGCTACTTTGTCATTTGAAGGAGGCACGGTACCTTATACAAATGACTGAGTATAACATTGAGACGTTAAGAAACTTCGGCAAAAATGATGCCACCAAAATTAGGCGGTTGAAACGCTCAGATATTCACCCATGTATCGTAGCGGAAACGGAATGTAACGTTTGAATAGTTAAAATCATGATTGCGAAGCGTTATTTCTGTGAGCCGAACTTTATAATAAACCTTAAAATACCTAAACGCTTACGTTTTATTTTTCCCGTTTTGTTATATCTTGCTTGATGCTTTTCAAATACTTGTACAATGAAATAAAACTATGAAAACGGATAAACTCGCGTATATTAACTAACTTTAACTTCATTCCGACGTTTCGAATACTTTATAGGGTTCGAGGTTTTACTTCATGTGTAATCCTCGCGGTAACCGAAGAAAATATTACTTGTACAATTTTTTTTTTCTTTTTCCTACACATACAATTAAAATTAGGATTGAACGCGGTTATAATTGTGATTCCGACATAGAAATACTTAAATAAATCAATATAATTTTATTTTAAACGAAACGACATTTTTTTACTACGACGTTGCGTCTTATTGGCTGATCCAGGAAGGTTGCTAGACGTATAGCTAAGACTCACCATGATCTATTTCAACTGCCGTAGAAAAAAAATTCGCTTCGTAAAGTTCGGATAATCTCGGTCGATTTGGTCTTGTACTCAGTCCGTTGTGATTTCCTTACTAATATTTAAGAAAAAACAGATTAGGTGGAACTGAACATTCACTGGAATCCAAAAAATGTAAACATGTTTTAGTTAAAATTATTGATATTTATTAGTATTAACGTAAGAATATATCTGCGAACGTGTTTCACGATATGTTTGACACTTATGACGTCATGTAGACGTCAAATGCTGTCAGTCAAATTTGTTTACATGTTTTTCGGATTCTACTGACAGCTGGTATACGCGTATATGCCCCGCTTACCGCTGACAATATGGCCACCACTCTAGCTAAGGAATAAACCCTCAAAAGAGCATAATTAAACAATTCACTGTGAGTAAACAAAGCACAATGTTGCTTATTTGCATACATTTCATACACCCAAAGGTGAGGAGATAAGCTAAATAGACAATTTTTATGCAAAATTAACAAAATAAAGCCTGTTCTGTAGTTAAAATGGTTAAATGAGAAACCATACAGTTTCGTCATATTCGTCACAAGCGTTTGATTCAAACAATCAAACTATTCTTAAAGTAAGCTTATTTATAAGCATTTTTGAATCGTCTGACACAATAGCAAGAAAAAAACTACTACAGGTTCTAACCGTACACCTCTGACGTGAGAAGAACCAATAAGAAACTCAGTGGGACTTGTAAAATAACATGCATTTTCGATCCTCGCTGTATTGCAATGCTACACTGTGCGTAGAAGTCGCCAAATGGATATAATCAACCGAAATACTGCCTTGTGGTGACGGCAGTAAGAATACATTTATTTGTCACCACCCCAACTCCTCCTGCGTCGTAAGAGTCGACTAAGTAATTCAAGTGTCACAGACCATTATTTGATAAAAGATTGATGATGGGCAGTAGCGTCATAATAGTGGACACATTACTGCGATCGCCAATCCGCTTGCCCATCGTGGCGATTATGGGCATTTACCTCCTAATTCTTATATACGCATAGTTAATAGGAGAGGCCTACGTCCAGCAGTGGACTAATTATAGGCTGATGATGATGAACCAAAATACTGAGCCCTACCGTTCAGCAACGAATGGTTCCTAAAAGCACAATCTAAATAGACGATCCCTTAAACAAATTCAAAGCCAACTAGTCCCCTATATTTAATGCTATTACATGTAAATATACATTTGTACAATGTTCCAAACTCAACCCCTGTAGCATTGAATAATTTTATTTTTCAGCTCTTACTCTTAACAATTATCCTCAAATTTTACCGTCCATCGCCCGGTAAGTCTACCTTGACGAGGTAGGTACAGGTTTTCGAGAGGGCATGTATGATGAAATTTGGGTTGGGTCGATTGGGGGTCGAAGTTGAGGTGAGGGGAGGCGGGAGAGTTGAAGCTTTGGTTGGCAAATAGACGCGCGGCGCAATGCACAAGAATTTGAGTTTACCCTTTAAACACGGGTTGATACGATTGTGACAGTTAATTACAGTTAATAGTCAATTTAAAAAGTCAATAGAATTCATTATTAAGAACAGTTAGCAAATAGCGACTTTTCGGTTGCAAAGAGTTAAGAGCTCCATTTTATATTTACTTTTATTTCAATAAATAGGTTTATATATTTATATTCAAAACTACAATTTATGTACATAGATGAAATCTAACTAATCTAGTTAACCAAACCTATATCTAAAATTGGCCCTTGTGGTATTGTACCGAGGATGCTGGCGGCATTTCCTCGCTGTATCGCAAATATGTAATCGCCATATAGGTAATATTTAAGTCTCGCTTTCAATGGGCGTCATAAGAAGGCTCAAAGTCACCCAAAGGGCAATGGAGAGGGCTATACAGGGAGTCTTTCGGCGAGATGGTATTAAAAAATGACCATCCACAGCAAGTAACCAAATCGCTAAACTGAAGCGGCCACGTACTAGAAATCGCCTCATGGGTAGCCAAAAGGTGAACTGATGACATGGTGAAGGTCGCTGGATGCGGTGGCAATCTCCGGCGGAGGCCTATGTTCAGCAGTTCACATCTTTCAAGGTTTTCGGGAGATTTATAAATTTCTCTAGTTAATGATGAAAATCTCAAGAATCAGTGATAAAGTTCCGACCTCCATTTACCGCGATCAAGGAAGGCTATGTGAACTGCACTGCATGGAACCACACGTATTAACCTCTTGATGCGTCTAATATTACGCATAGTTAATAGAAGATGCCTACGTCCAGCAGTAGACTGAGATAGGCTGATGATGTGATGTGGACACCTTCATACATTCTACCTACCCCTGCATGCATCAGCCTATGATAGTCCACTGCAGGACGTAGGCCTCTCCTATTATCTGTGCTATACGCATCAGGAGGTAAATACCCATAATCGCCACGCTGGGTAAGCGGATTGGCGATCGCAGTAATGTGTCAACTATGATGACGCTGCTGCCCATCATCAATGTTTTATCAAATAATGGTCAGTGACGCTTCATCCCTTAGTCGACTCTTACGACACCCGCAGGAGGAGTTGGGGTGGTGACAAATGTATTCTTACTGCCGTCATCACACGGCCAATCTACCCTTAGTTCCTTGTTTTTCCGCCATCGCCTGTGCTTCAGGCTTCCAGCTAAGAGACTATGAAAGCGAATATTATTGAATTTGAAACGCCAGTTAAAAGTTGCGCATCGATCGAACTCCGCTAACTTTGAGGCAAACTCTCCGTGTAACTTGTAAATATTAAGTCAAGAGGATCACCATCGTCATCATAATCATATCATCCAAGCAACCAACCCTAGGGGGTTTTCTCTGCCTAGTTGGTAGTGACCCTGCCTATGGAGCTGCAGATACCGGATTCAAATCCTTAGCGAGGGCATTATTTGTGTGTTTATTTATCATAAATATTTGTTCTTTGGTCGTGGCTGTCTGTGTATTTAACGCTGGCGCTGGGCAAGCGACGTTGACGAACGAAGTAGTGTGTCCACTATGATGACTCTGCCAATCATCTTCAATAAATGAACAGTCACTGACCCTTCAATCCTTTAGTCAACTCTTACAAGATCCACGGAAAAAGTTGGGGTGCTAACAAATATATTCTTACATTTCTAAATGATCAATTCCAAATTATGTATTGCTAAGTTAAATCATAATTTGCTTGGAATCTCAACTTCTCATGTCACAGATGGAACAAAATACCGATTCACGCTGAAAGTTATCATCTTTTTATCTAAAGCCAAGTTGAGTGACTTGTCATACACTGCGCATGCGTGAGGAGGAGGGGGGAGTAATAAAATAAGCGACTTCCGCCCACCAAGCAAACTTTGAGAAGCTATGCATTTTAATACGTTACATCATGCTTTAAATGCAAACAGTTTTAGTACCTTGTGCCTTTTCAATTTTTTCTTTTGCCAATACTTTACTTTAAGGTAAAGGGTGAATAATAATTGGATTATTAGAGGTACTATTTTTAACCGTGATTATTTGACATGATTTTAACACGTGAACAATCTAAAAATAATTCAACGGCTAGGCCACTATGATCAAAGGAGTGTATTCATTACTCATATCGGATCAGGGTGCTTAGCCAAGTTGCCAAGCGCTAGCGCTTAGTAGCATATCGTAGTTTTCCCTCTCTGTCACTCTTTCTTATTAGTGCCACAAAGACAATTAGCTGCCTTTCGCTTACGATTGACGATTAAGCGTTAGCGATTGGCAACTGGGCTAAACATACAGGTAAAGGAAATTGATTCACGTATGATACTACTTCGGACTTTGTCACATTGACAATCAATAGGAAAGTCGTTAGGTCCCTGATATTGTTGTCACTATGGCAAAGTACGAAATGGTTCATATATCAATTTCCTTGACTGTACACACACAAACATCGAGGCAGGTAAAAATAAGTAAATTAATGCTTTTAAAGACACGAGAAAAATGCCTAAAAATGTAATGTACGTACGGGCTAATCACCAAATAAACATTATTCTTATCTATTCTGTTCTGTTCTATTCTAACTAACCCTGCTGAGTATCCCTAAGGTTCCTACTTATTTATATTCTGCGCTAGAGAGCCCTACACGTTAATTTGTTCATATCCTTGCCAGAGGCAATAATATCATTATTATATTGCTACAATGATATTGCTTTAATATTCCACTATGTAATATTTATTAACGCTCTTTGGGACTGAAACTATCCCTATAGGTAGATACAATACCAATAATTTTGCGACATTATTACTTCGTCCTAATTTGATCGTATTTGTATTATTATAATGCATGTGGGAGAGATTGAACTCCTATTTAGGTCAATAGCAAAATAGTTATTTATGATACGAGTGCGGAAAGTAGGCTTTTTTCAGGACGAGTGTCGGTGACTACCGACACAAATAAGAAAAGCCTACATTTCAACATGTGTATTGTACAGCATTTTACAATGCATTATACGAGGATAACCAGACTTATCTCGGCAGTACCAAACAAGCCCTGCGGAAAAGTAATATGAAAATTCATTCCCACACACGTGCGGAAAAAAACACTCTCTGTGCATAAGTTTACCCTTAAAAAGAGCACTTTTTGAGCATATACATTGTCAAAATTGTATTAGTTAAGGTCTTAATCAAAACAAAAGTCACGATCGCGTCAATTCTCATATTTACGATATTTTTCGCGATTTCTTGGTTGTTTTCATAGTGAATATTGCTTACCGTGACTATCCCTAGTAGCCTATTCACCTCTTGATCCACGACCTCAGCGATAATGTTTACTTACGAATTTTCTGACTCAAAACTATACCAGGCCTCGGTAGTATATTATTGCCAAGAATGCCAAGGTACAAAAGAGAGGATTTTTTTCACGAAGTAAGGGGAATACGCAATGACACGGACGCGTTATGGAACGGACACTATCTATTATCTATGGTCCATTATCTATGGTCATCAGTGTTGCCAATGACCAAAAAAAGAATACATATGCTCGTTCAGATTTTTTGAAGAGTGCAAATAGTGTACGTTTCATAACGCGTCCGTTACATTGCGTATTCTCCCTACTTCGTGAGAAAATTCCTCTCTTTTTATACCTTGGCAATAATATACTATTTTACACTTATAAATGACTAAGATAAGCGATTAACCCTTCAGCTAGAGATACGGCGTAATAAAAGTCCAGCTGAGTACGGTTACATGAAGTTATTCAAGCTATGTAAGAGAATAAATCCCACCACTACTCCCACTTAAGCGGCTTAAACGAGTCCTTTTAATAGTTCTTTATTTTCTAACCAATGACCAGGGATACGATAGTTTATACAGACTTTTAATATGAATACGCTTTTTTTATGCCCTGTGGTGACGGCAGTAAGAATACATTTGTCACCACCCCAACTCCTCCTTCGGGTGTCGTAAGAGTCAACTAAGGGATTGAAGTGTCACTGACCATTATTTGACAAAATATTGATGATGGGCAGCAGCGTCATCATAGTGGACACTGCGATCGCCAATCCAGCCAGCGTGGCGATTATGGACATTTACCTCCTAATGCGTCTATACACATAGTTAATAGGAGAGGCCTACGTCCAGCAGTGGACTATCATAGGCTGATGATGATGAAGCTTTTTTTATAGTGCTAAGTATACGAAGAGTCACCATCAGATTTAATGATGAGGAAGTCCAATATTACGTTCCTATGTCAAAAAATATACAGGGTGAAATGTGGATCTTGGTCAAGAGTGAACTGAGTACTAGGGATGGTCAAGCTGAGCAACTATAACTATGGAGACAACCAGAAATCGCGAAAACAATCAACTATACAGGGTGTAAGTCTAATACGGGCGAAGCTCTTAACGGGGGTTAGTTTAGGACATAATAAGTACATTTAGATAATATTTACTTAAAATTGGAACAACAAAATTATCCGTAGTAATTTTGTTGCTCCAAATCCGTAGTTTGGCGCGCAATGTAGAGCAACACACTCAAGTGACTCAAGTTAAACGCTTGTTGACAGCTAATTTCAAAAGCAGATGACATAACTGCCATATGTATTAAAAAATGTTCGTACCTACATTGCTGCTCCTAAAATATTTTCAAAAAATTCTGTGGGGTTATGGGGTTATGTTAGGTGTAACTTAAAATAACCTTGTAATCTATGATTACACTAATGAATTCCATCCCATGCTTGGTTTAATTTATCGCCCGTATGAGATTTACACACGGTATATGAGTTAACTGGTCCTTGACGACCCAGTTACAAATACAAATAATTTATTCGTGGCAAATACAGGGTGTAAGTCTAATACGGGCGAAGCTCTTAACGGGTGTTGGTTTACGACATAATACGTACATTCAAATAACTTTTACTTAAAATTAGAGCAACAAAATTTTCCATACAAAATAATTCGGCGCGCAATGTAGAGCAACATACGCGAGTTAAATACCCGTTGACAGCTAATTTCAAAAGCAGATGACATTAACTGCCATATCAACATTAACAAATGTTCGTACCTACATTGCTGCGCCGATAATCTTTAAAAAAATCTGTGGGGTTATAATTAACAGTATCTTTAAAAAAGCGTTGTAATCCATGTTTAGCCTAATGAATCCCATGCCTGGTTTAATTGACCGCCCGTATTAGATTTACACACTGTATAACAAGCATGACAGGACAAAACAAAACAGACAAATTCAGCATTTAATATTATACCACGAAATGGACTCGCCTCAGCATAATGTCGACCCGAAACCCAACGCTGATCTTCCGGCGAGCCCATTTTTGTGGCCACGATCGCAGCGTGTGAACATGGCTTAACAATTTGCGTGTAATGGAAAAATGTCACCCTGTATGTATGTTAAAAAAATAAGTGTCACTGAGTTATTTGACTTTAAATAAAAAAATAAATACTTATTTTATTTATTATATTTTTTGACAGTAAAAAATAGCATTATTTTATACAGTTTAATTTTATTGCTGTTACAATTGCGCATAATAAATGCGCCATCTATGTAGGGGTACAGTCTACGTCAAAAATAGCATAAACACGACCTTAATATCAAGGCAATAAAGTCGTGTAAATAGTACATTGTGCATCAAGGGAGGTAAGTACGGAATTACTAACGAGAGTGTTAGAAGCCCGACGCCGTCAAGCGGAGGGCTTTTATGACTCGAGTTAGTATTCCGCTTACCGACCGTGATGCATACAATGTTTTTCATCACACTTGCCGACAAAAAAATAAGTTTTAAGATATAATATTATTAAATGAAGTACTGAAATTTTTATTACTCCCTAGGGAATTTCACTTTTGTATTACTCCCGCTACGCACGCAAGCAATGATGATCATTAATATCAAGGCGATAAAGTCGTGTAAATATATATTTTAAATACCTAAACCGTAATGGTATCATTATCATTGACGTCGACTGTACAAAATACAGCACACTTTGTACGACGGTTAAAAATCTTTGTGTAATAAAATTCTCTGTTAAAACTAATGCCCAGGAAGTAATGGAGGAACCGTGTAGAGCAACGAATTTACGAGCCAAGTTACAGAAGCTCTGGCTTTTTCTGCCCCCTAGCGGGAAAGCTTGGAATTACTGATAAGGACAAGTATGGTAGCGAGAGGAAATAACTTAAACAAACTTTCTAACCTAAAAGTACACGTTTTCTGTTGTATAGTTGAATTATCGAGAAGATGGAATTGCATTTGTAGTGGTGTTACTAAAGCAACACTTTTAAAGTGAACTTTGTGTCTTTACAATTAGGTTTACTATTAGTCGAATAATGCCAATACATGAGTCGATAAAACACACACAATAGCACACAATACATTGTAAATACGCGATACCACTACATATGCAATTCCATCTTCTCGATAATTCAACTATAAACTGCTGTTTCCTATTTACGAATCACTACGGACGGACTGCACAAATACGGACTCAGGTATTTTGGCAGTTTACTACAGAAATCGTGTACTTTTAGGTTAAAAAGTTGTTTACTAGATAAGACAACTAAGGATAAATGGACTTTAGTAGATTTTTTTTCTCTCTTGATAGTGTCAGACGATTCGAAAATGCTTATAAAGGTTATTGCTTACTTGAATAAAGAATAGTCTGACTTTGACTTTGAAATAAATAAATGTTGTTCTCAAATTGCGGTTTAATCCAGCTTTTCAGCATGCTTATTTCAGCTATAAGGATTTAATAAACTTTACATGTTTTAAATTTACGATAGTAACCTTTATGCTTGCGAGTACGAGACGTAGGCCATACAGAACACCAATTTCATAGGTCGATGCCCTAATATAATATTACAAGGTCCTGTGCTGCACTTTTGTCAACTTGGAATTAGAACATTGTAACACTTACCCTTACCAGACTTACCAGATTTACCCCGAAAATGTAACATAGAATAGAACAATGTAATACAAGTAAATAAATTAATATCTTGGGACATCTTACACAAATTGACCTAGTCCCATGGTAAGCTCAATTAAGGCTAGTGATATGGGTACCAAGCGACGTTATATATAATAGATAGATACATATAGATGCTTAAATACATAGACAGCCATGACCAAGGAATAAATATTTGTGATAAATAAATAAACAAATAATGCCCTCCCCGGGATTCGAACCCGTAACCTCCGGCTTCGTAGGCAGGGTCACTAGGCTACGGAGTCTGACGAGGTAAGTAAGGACTAGCAATTTACAAGTTGCAGAATATTCTTTAAATTGCAGGAACATACTCGAAATTTTCCGAGAAATTTCATGAGAATTTAATAGTAAGTTCGCACTGAGAATGTTTCCATGAGAACTTATAAATAATTATTTTATATAATTAAACAAAGCAGTAAATATCATTCATAAAGCGTGTATCTTGTATGGTCTTAGCTTGATAAGATTATTTGTTAAATTTATATTCCAGAGAACATTCTCTATGAAAGTTTCGCAACTTATGAAATTTCTCATCGGAACAATGCTAGTAAGGACATAATAAGGTGCATTCAGACCAAACAAGCATTCGCTATTCTAACCCCCTACTCTACGAAATTCGATCGTTACACACAATACGTGATTCGTTGATTTCGTAGAGTGGGGGATAGAATAGCGAATGCTTGTTTAGTCTGAATGCGCCACAGACAACATAGTTGTCTGTGGAATGCGCTTATAGATGCTTCTGTTTTTCAGGGACGAAATAATTCGTCCCTTCGTGACATAAGTTTTAATTTGTTGTAAATATACATGCATCCAATTAGGCAAAAAGCCGAATTAGCGTAATGGTAGGCGCGGCCAATCACTCAAACGGCCGCATATGCGTGACGAGTAATATTACACGATTAGTACTGGATTAGCGATTTAATTGACCAGTGTTCGACCTTATTACAAAGTATTAAGGGTTATGGGTAGTATGTTTTAGTGTCAACGAGGGTATAGTCGAATACTTAGTACATTCTATGCACTTACCCTCTTATTCATTGTTTGTCCCTTTCGGTCTTATTAATATGTATATAAGATTGCAAGGGACAAACAATACTTATCGCTTTAATATATTTAAGCCGATAAGTATAGTTTGTCCCTTTCGGTCTTATTAATATAATGTAGGTATAAGACCGAAAAGGACAACAATACTTACCGGCTTAAATAGATATTGGCGATTAGTGTTGTTTGTCCCTTTCAGTTTAATAGACGTAATTTATTTTATTTGTTTAACAGACATCCAACATAACAGCTTAACCCCAATGCGTTGTATGTTGTATGACAGGGTGCAGTAACAATTATGATGAAGATTTGATGACATACATCATATCAGCCGAAAGACGTCCATCGCTGAACAAGGTGGACTGATGACTTGGTGAAGGTCGCAGGAGTCCGCTGGATGCGGGTGGCACAGGACCGATCATTGAGGCAATCTTTGGGGTAGGCCTATGTTCAGCAATGGATGATATACCTATAATTAATTAATTAATATCCTTGCAGAACTTCAGAAAATAAGTCTCAGTGAGGTGCAACAGTAATAAAATTGTTCAGCAGGACACGTGCGAGTAGAATTGGTGAGTTAAGTCTCCAAGTCTCCACAGCAAGGAGGTGACGATTTCGACTGCGCAGCGCAGGTACTACGAGCCCCGATGCATTATGTTCTCGTCCAGTTAGACAGTTTTTCGAGATTATCCCGTTCATACGGAGGAAAAGGTTTAGAGACAAAACCTTCACTATTCAATAGTAGTACTAAAATAGTTTCTTAAAGTATAGAGTATAAAATATTTGGACTTAATAAATCAGAATAAAAAAAAAACTATTTTACGAGAGGTATTTTTTAAAAAAAATTTCACAATTTTTAATTTTGTAAATAATCAATGAATGTAAAGAACGCTATCAATATTAAAGACGACATGGTACACCTGATGCACTGCGAATTTTGCGTCAAGCTTATAAGCGCGGAATTACGGTGGTGAACGAAAATATAATTTAGACACTGGTTTGTTAAAATCGATTTATTAAACAACAAAAGCGTACTTCAGATTGTTGTGTCTCTTGAAATGTAGTACATTAACCATGACTAACGTTCATACCATTTATCATTAGCATAATGTGATCATTTTTAAAATATTCAAAAATTTGTAAAAATTGTTTCGAACTAGACGAACTCCACTGCATCGGGGCTCGTACTTATATTGAAGAAGACAGATTAAAAAATCAAGTTTTCTCGCACAGACTATAACTTAAAGTACCAATAGCAAACTACATTTTTAGTAAAAGTGCTTAAAAAAAATTATTTATAGTAACCCAAATACAAAATTATATTTCTCGTTATTGCCGACATTAGTTTGCCAAAGTAATAATATGTATGAGTTTATACAAACAAGGCGTGTACACAAGAAAATACAAAAAGTAAACTAACAGAAACAAAGTTGGTAAAGTCACCGCCAAGTTCGGCAGGATGTCGCGAAGTGGCTTAGAGACGTCAAGATGTTTCTACACCATCAACTGTTTTTCTGTTTGCTTTATTTAGTTTTCGTTTGTCAAAGTGGAGGAAGAAGTCGTGACATTAGACATATTGTTGGTTACGGGCAAAGCAGAGCAGGGATTCAGCAATAGGTCGCATTGTATAAATAACTAATCACCAAAATATACACAGAATTCTCTCTTACATCTTCTTATTCGTCTTAATTTACATCTTCTTAAATCAGTCATTGATGACAGGGACGACGCAGTATGTAAGACACGTATCGTGTCTAGCATATAATGGCTTACGACAGAGATGACTGACATCGTCAGTGACTAAATCAGGAAGGTGTAGCAATGTATAAGTTACAGAACATTCTCAAAATTGCGGGAATATACTCGGAAATTTCCGAGAATTTTCATGAGAATTTAAGAGTAAGTTCTCATTGAGAATGTTTCCGTGAGAACTTATAAAAAAGTGCTATGAAGAACATTGTATTTCAGAATTGAGTAAACAAGGCATCAAAATATACCTTAAAAGGCATGTATAGGTACACAACGGTTTTGGCATGATTAGATTGCTTGTAAAATTCAAATTGCCGAAAACATTGTCTATAGATGTTTCGCAACTTATGAAACTTCTCCTCGGTACATTGCTAGGAAGGTGTAATATGCGCTTTTGGTCTAGAACTCAGCTATAGTTTTTGCTAGATAGCAAAAACTTGATGCGGATTTTGTATTTTTAGGACTGAGCATATTATGTGTAACCTACGTAGTATGTACGTATAATACAAAACTCTTTATTGCACACCTTATACGTAATAAAAAAGCACACAAAATCAAAAGAAATACAAAAAACAGATCACAAATGGCGACCTTATCGCTAAGGGGCTCATGCGTAAATCATGGGAGGTTTTTCGGCTACTTTTTGACCCCCCCCTCCCCCCTGGTGATGTTTAGTGAGTTTCTTGGCTACTGCCCCCCCCCCCCCCCCCCAGCAGTCCTCACGTCTATTTGTCTCATTCAACTTTTAATGTTCGCTCGGCGAAATTCACAATATTTCTTAGTTTGTTCATCGTAGGAAAATACACGTGAGGTCTCCTTGTACCCGCCCCCCCCCCCTGCCCTAACGTGATCTTTCGTGATGTTTTCTTGGACCCCCCTCCCCCCCTATAGGACCTCGCGTGATTTATGCACAAGCCCTAAAGAGTGATCTCTTCCAGACAACCTTTGGGTAGAGGAGACAAGATTACAAAATAATGCGACTGCGAATGTTATCCTCACTTACGCACTTTTTACTACAGTATCAGATTAGACAGTATATCGGAGCGGCCAGACTCATAAATATCTAAACAAGCCTCTAATACCATGGCGTTATAGAGTCTATGATCGAGTTTTCGACTCGAAACTTTCCAGCGAGATGACATTATGGACATTGCATTCGGTGAGCTATCCAGAGGCCATATCGCGAACCACGAACGAAGTGTTGCTTTTGCTTCTGTCACACTTATGTACGAATTCACGAGTGCGAAAGAGAGACAACACGTTCGTGGTTCGCGGTAGGGTCTCAAAGTCTGTGTACAGTCGCCATCAAAAATATCCGAGCTGCCACGGTGCTCAAAAATATCTGAACATGCCTGCGACCTTATATGTATAACATGGACGTCTAACGCCAGCTCAAAAATGCCCTCAAACCCAAACACAATTGTTCAGTTGTGCCAAGATGGGCAGGACATAGCGCTTTTCTTAACACCGCGCATATTTCGGCGCAACATCGTTGATAAATGTTTATAGAATATAGCCAATCAAAACTTTGACGGACCAATCACAACTATTTTTAAATGGTGGTTTTTATAGGTTGCTATTGAAATTCATTACCGTAATGCATTGAAGAGGGGGTGACATTTGTCAGCTAAAATTCAGGACCATTTTTGAAAGGCAATTTAGTACCTATCGCGTGCGGCTTCCATGTTTTTTTTTTTTTTTAGGAACATGCACTCTTGCCTGCTACCGCGAACACCGAAGTTCGTACATTTTGGAGATTTACCTCTGTCACTCCAACGAAGGCGTCATTCTACCGGTTCCTGCCAGATTGGCGAAATCGTCAAATTCTTTGCGAGTTGTTGGCATTAAAATTTATAATAAGCTGAGTTCGGAGGTTAAACGGGTGCCTTCCTATGAGCATTATGTCAATCTTGTCAAGACGATGTTATTGAAAAAAGCATATTACAGTGTCAAAGAATTTTATAATGATTATTGACATGCCTAAATTATTTTATTATTGTTTTGTTTGCTTTTAAATCTTTTTATTTATTAATTGAATCTGTATAATGTGTATTGTGTGACATTTTGAGTATGATTTTTTCACTTTTTAGAATTAAGTTAATATCGTATTATGGTATCGGATGGATCGTATCGGAATACGTGGAAATGTCAATGATTTGATAAAATCATATTTAAGTAATAGAAAGCAAATTACTCAAATTAACAAAATGTGTGTAAAATCAAAAATGGAAACAATTTATTCTTCTGATGTAAGAGAAACACGTTATGGAGTACCTCAGGGTAGTGTCTTAGGCCCTCTATTATTTCTCATTTACATAAATGACATGCCTAAAAATATTGAACACCCGATAGTTTTTATTTGCTGATGACAGTACGGTTATATTTTCAGGCAAAAACTTAGAATCATATGAGGCTGATATGAATAGAACATTAGATATAATAATAGAATGGTTGACAAATAATAATTTAAAAATTAATTTAGAAAAGACAAAACTTATGACATTTAAACAAAGAACTAATTACACTCCTAACCTTAAGTTAGCATATAAGGGGACAAACAATTTCTGAAACTGACACGACGAAATTCTTAGGACTAAATGTTGATGATAAGTTGACATGGAAGTATCAAATTGACTATATATGTAAGAATTTAAATATGTTTTCGTATGCGCTGTATAATTTAAGAAAAAGAACACACCAATCGGCTGTCCTTATGGCTTACCACGCTTTTGTGACCGCAACACTACGATTTGGAATAATTTTTTGGGGGAACTCGACAGATAAAGAACTTGCATTCCGAGCACAAAAAAAATGTGTAAGGTCACTTTTCGGGATTGGTTCTCTTGAATCATGTAAGCCTTATTTCCAAAAGCATAATATACTGACGATGCCTAGTTTGTATATATTCGAAATGTGCGTTTTTGTAAAATGTAACCCTCATTTATTCTTAAGCTTTAAGAGCACACGATTGCGTAGCAAAATATTACACTCTATGATACCTAAAACTATGTTATTCCAAAAGAATATAATCGGTATGGCACCGAAAATATACAATAATTTGCCTAAATGTATAAAAGATATAGCAGAAATGAATAAATTTAAGAAAACTTTGAAAAAAATCTTAACCCAGAAAAGTTATTATACGATAAGAGAATTTTTAGATGATAAGGACATTATGTAAATAATATGTAATTTGACATGCATGATCATCACACAATTTGTATGCCGTAAGGCGCCACATAGTGAAACTGTGTCGAAACTGTACCATCTACATAATATTATTATGTAATGTATTACCTATGTTGGACAAATAAATGTTTTTATCTTTTATCTTTATCTTTATCGTATTTAGGTATTTTAATTTTGTAATTTTGTATTAATTTTTTTTGACATGTGTTTTTCTTAACATTAAATTAATTGAATTTGAATTTGAATTAGAGTGACAGAGAAAAATCCCCGAAATTTGCGAACTTCGATGATCGCGGTAGCAGGCCTGCCCCAATTTCACCACATTGACAAGTGCTACAATTGTAAATTTACTGTTTCTCCAATCGGGGTCGTACTATAGGCTACAGTTACCGCTTACCACCGGAAGGGCCGTACGTTTGTTTGCCACCAACAAAGAATGTAGTGCAGGAACTTCAATAAATCCTGATGATTTTGATGATTAAATAACTACTATTTTGCGAAGCAAAATTACGATTGTCACAAAAAATACAGCGAAATTCCGACATAAGCCGAACCTCATGTCAAGATTTAATTAAAATTGTACTAAATGTTGCAACAATTGTCACGGGTTTCGGAAAATAAAAAGTAGTCTATCAACGATGTTATAACGTTATTAGTAATAATTGCATGTTGGTGGCAAACAAGCACAAGGACCGTCCGATAGTAAGCGGTAGCCGAAGCCTACGGAGGCCTGTGATGTCAGTAACAGTAATATTTTACAAATGTCAGACTTGTAATTATGGTCAAATAGGCCACTGAATAAATAGGTCGACTAAGGGATTGAAGGGTCACTGACCATTCTACAAGATTGATGATGGGCAGCAGTGTCATCATAGTGGACCCATTACTGCGATCGCCAATCCGCTTGCCCAGCCTGGCGATAATGGGCATTTACCTCCTAATGCGTATAGCATAGTTAATAGGAGAGGCCCACGTCCTGCAGTTGACTAACATAGGCTGATGATGATGATGATGAGGCCACAGAACGCCATGACAACAAAGGCGTGCTCAGATATTTTTGAGCTCCATGGCTACTCCGATATCAGATGGCCGCTGTACTGAGATATATGAAATATATTTAAAGTTTATAATGTTAGGATTTTTTATAAAATGCCGACGGAAGTAGCGGCCAAATCCGTTAGCTCGGTAATGGAGACCCGCGCCAAATGGTCGCTAGCACAGACCATGGAGTCAAATAGATGTCCTATCTTGATATCCGTGTCTTGTTCAACGCTCGGAAGTGTTTTATTGCGTTTCATGGGTAGGTACATTTGGTGCTTCACATAATCAGCCTATGATAGTCCACTGCTGGACGTAGGCCTCTCCTATTATGCGTATAAACGCATTAGGAGGTAAATGCCCATAATCGCCACGCTGGGCAAGTGGATTGGCGATCGCAGTAATGTGTGCACTATGATGACGCTGCTGCCCATCATCAATCTTTTATCAAATAGTGGTCAGTGACACTTTAATCCCTTAGTCGATTCTTACGACACCCGTAGGAGGAGTTGGGGTAGTGACAAATGTATTCTTACTGCCGTCACCACACGGCTGGAAGTGTTAGTATACTGCTTGAATACGAGCGTCACCAGCGGTGAACGTTAAACGGAGCTGTTAATGAGTCCTCTCTGCTCTTTGAGCGCTGGCGTCTTTACTCGCCAGAATGGACAGAAAAGAAAAAGCAATATTCATGACACAACAGTACCTAATAGTAGTAGATAAGTGAAGACTACGACTGCTTACCTTGGTGCCAGTGAGTTTTTGCCACTTGCTACACAAGGTGACCAAAAATAATCTGCATTTGCGTTGCCAGTGAGGTTTTATGACTCAGAACTCAGAATAACTAGAAACCCTAGGAGGTTTTTGGTAGAACTGAAACTTGAAGTAATTTGCGTGCCAAAACGTCACTGCCAGTGACGTTATGGCACGCAAATTACCTCCTATCCTAATGCGTCTATTCGCAATTATGCTTAGTTAATAGGAGAGGCCTACGTCCAGCAGCTATGCTATGCTTGGTGTCTCTCTGCGGGATCGAATCAGAAATGAGGTGATCCGGCAGAGAACGAAAGTGATCGACATAGCCCACCGTATCAGCAAGCAGAAGTGGCAGTGGGCTGGCCATAATATTAGCGCAGAATCGATAACCGTTGGGGTAAAAGAGTTCTTGAGTGGAGACCGCGTCTACGTCTCAGCAAACGTAGTGTAGGACGCCCTCAGGCAAGGCGGAGTGACGATTTGCGCAAGATGGCTGGCAGAAGCTGGATATGCGAGCAGCCGAAAAACAGTGGCGCGAAATTGGGGAGGCCTATGTCCAGCAGTGGACTGCGACAGGCTGATGAACTAGTTATTATGGTCTGTGGCCGCTGGCATCGCGGACGGGCCGCGTGCCAGAGCTATCGTCAGGCTGCCAGTGCTTCTAGATTAAACGTTTATTTGCACTCATAAACTTAGCGGGTACTGGAAAGAGGGTTATGTAGCAATAAAAACATACAGCGATAAATTAAAAATGTATTTATTTTATACAATAGACCCGAAACCTAGTCGTCGGAAATGACGGTCCTTTCCTATGATACTCTAGCAGAGTCTGTGTGCCTAACTCTAGAATACGTAATACGGTTTACCTACCCATACTCTGGTTCGAAGTCAAAATTATTTAAGTATCAGAATACATGCATGATAAATAATCATATTGTATGATAATAACAATCTTGGTTTTATTGCGAACTTAAAACCTTAAACCTTGTGTTCACAATAGTTATTTGTTATACAAGGGTGCAAAGTTGTATTTTACCCGCGAGTATGAAATTGAAACACGAGCAAGCGAAAGGATTCTATAGTTGAACCACGAGCGAAGCTCGTGGTTTCGCTTGCTCGTGTTTTAACATACGAGAAGTAAAATACATTTGCACCCGTGTGTAACACAAAACTTTTCCCCTCACTATAGCGAGGAAACTCAAAAAAGGTAATTATTTGTTCACATTACAATCATCATCGGGTTAGTGATAATAATTTTCCAAATGCATCATGTATTTAATGCAAGATTTTGTCGCAGTAAACTTACCACGAAAAAGTAAACGCAGCACGATTTTAACACATTCCTGTAGTTGCACACCAACGCCAATGCATTATTAAATCATTCTCATTCATTATTTTTACAAAATTATAACTGAACACCCTGAAAGTTGTTTAGTTTACTATTTTTATGCGTGTTCGAGTCGGTAAATAAAGATTATAACCTATAATATTCTTTGACAATGTTGACGTTGACATTTTCTGCGTTTTGTGATTGCATCTAGTTATCTTATCATCATTCACTAAAACAATTGTTACTTATGGAATTTTAGGATTTATATGTTAAAATCATCATATTATATAAAGGTTTGTATTTTACACTAAATTCTCAAACAAATTATTTAATTATCATTAATATGGAACAATTTCCATGAGCATTTTACGTTTTGTTATTCCAAAACCAAGGTCATTACTTTGCCACACAAGTGAATAATATGCGTTTTTACACGTTCGTATTAAAGAATAAACGAGCACTTTACGAGCTAGTGAGGGGAAAAGGTACATTTTTAGTTAAAATTATGAATATTTTTTAATATTAACGTTAAATCTAAGCGAACGTATTTCACGATATGTATCAAAGACGTCAATTGCTATGTTATTCAGCCATATTTAGATTTTTTAAAATAAAACTATGAAAACGGATAAACTCGCGTAAATTAACTAATTTTAACTTCATTCCGACGTTTCGAACACTTTACAGGGTTCGTGGTCTGGATGATCATCATCCGCAGATGTTAATATACGCGAGTTTATCCGTTTTCATAGTTTTATTTCATGAGTAATCCTCGCGGTAATCGAAGAAAATATTAGATTTTTTAAATTCTACTGACGGGTGGTGTATATACTAATCTAGTAATTGGAGTTCGAGGCCAACGAAACTACGACAGATGCGTTATTGTCAAATCCGCCAAAGTCTCTTATGTCATTGTCAAATAAAGTTTTCAGGTTTCCACAACCTTTTTGTTATTTAATTTATTTATTTAAAATAATTCCTAATAAAAACATTACATACCTGTGTAATGTTTGTACGTGTACGCCTTTTTGTTTAATATGGCTGTCACAACTAGGATTTTCTTAAAAACAAGTAAATACCTAAAAACTTTTCTTTTCTCTTAACTAACATTGATATGACAAAATTTTCTTGTAAAGAACTTAAAATGATAAGAGCCAACGTTTCAAAGCCTATTTCAAAAAGAAGTTGAATTACCAGTGAACACATACGACAGCGTGCCATATTTTTTAAGACAGTAGGTATGGTTAAATTACTAAGCAGTATAAGTACTATACTATACTATTACTAAGCAATTTTAACCCGTAATAAGGCAGGGGTGCCTTATTACGGGTTAAAATTATAGGAAAGAAATTTGGAAATGTAAAATGAAAGCATTTTTTGTATTTTATTTTTTATTTGTCTTCTTCATCACTTATCCTCCTGAGTCCTGGGTAAAAATCGAGTACACTCCCGTAAAAGCCGAGAGTCCTTTATAACACCCTCAGTGTTGAGTCCTGAACTTACTATCGCTTATTTTAAGGTTTAAAATGAGTTTGTTACATTTTTGTCACCCCTGCCGTATTACGGGTTAAAACTGCTTAGTAATAGTATAGTATAGTACTTATACTGCTTAGTAATTTAACCATACCTACCTTTTAATTTATGTGTAGTTAAATTGCTGTACCAAATGTTATTAACACCTGAGGTGATACCAGCGCAATACCAACTTTGTTACTAATAATTGCGGATAATTAAGTTTTTATTAAAATATCTTATATTTACGTGAAGATAAGTAAATAATTTTGTTTCTATAAATTAAAGAATTAAAATTACCAATAAATAACATATCAGCCTCCGTAGCCTAGTTGGTAGTGACCCTGCCTACGAAGCTGGAGGTTCCGGGTTCGAATCCTGGCGAGGGCATTATTTGTGTATTTATTTATCACAAATATTTGTTCCTTGGTCGTGGTTGTCTATGTATTTAAGTATCTATATGTATCTATCTATTATATATATCGTCGCCTG